>JBAKBP010027493.1:0-30034 GCA_037953745.1 Lithodes maja | reverse complement strand
CTCCCCCCAACCAGCACCGCCTTCATTCATGTAGTTCCTCACTCCATCCTTCCACCTCATATTCGGTCTACCTCTCCCCCTCTGTCCCTCCACCTCGCTCTCGTACACCCTCTTAGTCATTCTCTCGCTTTCCATACGTTCCATATGGCCGAACCATCTCAAGTTGTTCCTTTTCACACTTTCCAGCACATCTACCTCCACACCACACCTCCTTCTTACTTCCTCATTAGTCTGTCTATCCCTCCATGTAATTCCGCACGCACTCCTTAAGTAATTCATTTCCACTGCTCTCACTCTTGGTCTGAGTCTCTCAACCAACGTCCATGCTTCGCTTCCGTAAGTCAGTGTCGGGATTACCACACTGTCATGCAAGGACTTCTTCACTTCCATACTGACCAGCCTATTTCTTGTTACTGCTTTTAGCGTTCCTACATAATAAATACATAATATATACTGTAAATAAATATATAACAAAAATACATAATAAATACATAATATATACTGTAAATAAATATATGACACAAATACATAATAAATACATAATATATACTGTAAATAAATATATAACAAAAATAAAAACAAATAGATTAAAAAACACAGTAGGCATTAGGGATTAGGGGCCAGGAATAGCACCGGCCCGACCTGTCTTGATTTAAGTATTTATTCCCTGCTGACTTAGAAGTTTTTTTTTATGGGGGAGAATGTAGGTTATAGGGAGGCGCGGTGTTATCGATATGATGGACTTCCCTGCCTTGATGAGATGGCCTCGCTCTTGGTCTCTTTCTTACTCGTTCTCGCTCTGTCTTTCTTATTCGGCTTTCTCTCTCTCTCTCTCTCTCTCTCTCTCTCTCTCTCTCTCTCTCTCTCTCTCTCTCTCACTTTTGTATATCTTTCTTACTTTCTCACTTTCTCTCTTTCTTTGTATCACTATTACCCTCTACCCCCCTCTTTCTCACTCTCACATACACTCACTCTCACTCTCATACACTAGCTATAGGCATGCGTCCATTCGTCCATTCGTGCTATCAAACGAATTGCAAATACAAAGCTAAGAGCAAATTGTAAGCAAACTGTTGATCTTGCATGGCGTTTCATCTTCTTCTCCCCTCCCCCCCCCCCCCCCTCTCTCTTACTCACTACCCCCTTCTCGCTCTCTCTCTCTCTCTCTCTCTTGTCTTCTTTTCTATTGGGTATGCCATCTCTACTACTGTAGAATTAAGTCCTGACCACCTGGTTTGGATCGTAAGGTCTGTGTGGCCAGTGTATCTATGTAAATCTCCCTCTCTCTCTCTCACTCTCAGATTCACCCGCCGGCTTTAGCACCGCCAACAGCTCCGCATCGCCACTGAGAAAACTCGATCCTAATTTGAGTATTTCATATCCCAATTCCCTTTATTCATTGCATGAACAGTAGTTAAGTGCTTGTTTAACCTCCACATAGTTCTGTAGTTGCCGTGCATGTTATTTTATTGCTTTTCTGACTGATAAACATTGTTGTTTACATTTGTTTTCCTAGCTTGTAGCAGACGACGCACGCGCACCTCTAATCGACCTAGCTTTGTATTTTCTTATTAACTCTAGTAGTTATCGTATTCAGTATCCTACTGTAGCTATATATATCTGTAATTTTAGTTGTTGCTTGCATGATCTTGTAGTAACCTTTGACTGATAACTTTGTTTATCTAAATATAATCCTGCTTGACTAGCCTACAGTGACACCAGCGCCATCTGTTGATACAGTATATTAACCCCTTGTGTGCAGTTACACTTTATTTTTATATAATCTCTATTTGGTGAATTGTATATTTAGTTACATATTCTATTATATATATATATATATATATATATATATATATATATATATATATATATATATATATATATATATTTGTTTTGCTTTTTTAGGTAGGTTATCACCCCTGGTAGCCTACTTCTGCATATTTCATACTTTTTTGTTTTTGGTTATTTTTGTTTTCGGTTAGTCTAGGCTATCATCCCTGGTGGCCTATTTCTGCGTACTTCAATTTTTAAATTTTCAGTTAGGCTATCACCGCTGGTGGCCTATTTTTGCGTACCGGTATTTCATAATTTTTGTTTTCGGTTATTTTTGTTTTTGGTTAGTCTAGGGCTCTAGGCTATCATCCCTGGTGGCCTATTTCTGCGTACTTCAATTTTTAAATTTTCAGTTAGGCTATCACCGCTGGTGGCCTATTTCTGCGTACCGGTATTTCATAATTTATTTTTCGGTTAGGATAGGCTATAACCCCTGGTGGCCTATTTCTGTTTAAATAAACATAAAAAAAAATTTGGTTCGGCTATCACTGCGTATTCAAATTTAATTTTGTTTTGTTTTAATTTTCGGTTAGGCTATCACCGCTGATAACCTATTTGTGTGTATTTCAACATTTTTGTTTTCGGTTAGGCCTATTTAAGTAAGTGAAGTGACCTGAAGGGAGTGAAGTGTTTTAAAAGTGAGTTTAGTGTTTTTAAAGTGAGTTAAGTGTTTTTAAGTGAGTGAAGTGATCTGAAGAAAGTGATCGTCACCATGCCTCGTGCCTGTACGAACTGCGCCGGTAGGTTTGGTGCTTCCATGTTTGCTCCTGCCGATCCACAAGTCTGCCGACTCTGCCAGCAACGAGAGGATTTGACAGCAAAATTGGATGAAGCCCACAACAAGATCAACGCCCTCACCAGGAAGCTGGAATCACTCCAAGAGTTTGTAACACTCAACGTTGGAGTATCACTAACTCCAATTGTTTCAACTCCAGCATCCACCACCGCCCCAACGTCATCTGCCAACAATCCAACACCTGCAGTAGACACTGCAGCAGATGCTTCTGAAGAACCTGAGCCGACATCAAACCAGGACAGCCGCCCTGTTCACCTTAGTCTCTCCCCCACTCCTCGTGCAAGAAGCCTGCTATCACGAACAGTACCAACCCCTCCCCCCCGTTCTAACCACTCCTCTCCCCGACCTGTACGTAGAGTCCCGCCACCACAGGTTTCCAGATTTACACCAGTGAGGAACGGTGCACGGCCAACGCAGAAAAGGTCTCATCTACCAGTCACAATGTCAAACAGATTTGAGATATTGGTAGAGATGGAAGACAAACCAGAAGAGACCAGGCTCGTTGGGGATTCCATCCTACGAGGACAGGTCGAAGAGTTCTGCGACAGAGTCCCAAATCAACGAAAAAGATTTTGCATCCCAGGAACTGGACTGGACGACATTGTGGAAGCCTTCGAAGATACCACAAAGGATGCACATGAAAATACCCTTTTTGTCATCCATGCTGGTTCAAATGACGTCATGCGCACCAGATCCGAAGAGTTGATGGAGAAATATCGCAAGATGATCCAGCACTACAAAAACAAGTCAAGAAATATCATCATCTCAGGCATTCTCCCCAAGATCGACGCACCTGACAAATTCTACGACAAGGACTTCAGCACAAATAGCCGACTAATATATTTGTGTCTGAGGGAAGAAGTTGAATTCATCAACCTCTGGGAAAACTTCTACAACCAGCCTACTCTGTTCCACAAGGTTGGCACTCATCTAAACCCTGTGGGTTCAGCACGCATGGGTCGTCTCCTACACAAAGCAGTCCGCAGCCATGGATCAAAAAACGCCATCCGAGAAGAAGCAGCAGTGACATAAATCATCCAACGCCAAGAAAAAAACAGAGGCAACCGAGGACCACCAGCGATAAGGACCGAAGACAGCGAGGACCGAGGACAGCCATGAACATAAATGTAGATTCGACAAGAACCAAAAATATTATTAAAGAGCGTTCCGTGAGTTCTAAAATAACAAATTTAAAGGTTTTCTATGCAAACGCTCGTAGCATACGCAATAAATTTTCAGATTTAGAGGAGCTAGTGTTTACAAAAAATTATGATGTGATTGGCATAACAGAATCTTGGCTCAATACAGAAGATAGAGACTTTTTAGAAGAGTATTCACTTCCCGGTTATGTAATGTTTGAGAAAAGCAGAATAAATTGAAATGGAGGTGGCATTTTACTTTATATCAAAGAAAGTCTTAACCCTACCCTCTTGTCAAACCTCAAATTGTGAGCGTCGACGCATCTTTTGTGCTAATAAAGAATAATAAAGGTACAAAAATAATACTTGCATTAATATACAGACCTCCAACTCAATCAGTGCAAACTGACCGAGAAATTTACGAACAAATTGCAGATGTAAGTAACTCACAAGATACCGTAATTTTTGGCGACTTTAATTTACCTGTGACCAAGTGGGGCGATACTCTTACTTCACACTCCGGACATGACTTGTATACGAACTTGCAAGAGAGTTCGCTTTATCAATTTGTTCGAACGCCGACCCGTGGTAATAACGTTCTTGACATTGTACTTCCAACAAAAGAAGAATTAATAGAGAATTTGAATGTTGGTGATGAATTCAGTAACAGCGACCATCGTACGATAACTTTCACTTTAAAGTTTACTTGTAACGAACCAAATAGTAGCATCGAAAAAGTCCCTAATTTCAAGAAAGCAAACTTCCATAAACTTAGAGCTATGTTTAAAGAAACTGACTGGAGCTTTTTAATTAACAATAACGACATAAATACATCTTGGAAGTTATTCGAAACCACTTACCTAAAAGCAGTGCAAGACTGCATACCATCGAAAATATGGCGTCCAGGCCATAATAATAAGCCCAAATGGTGGAATAAAGATATTTCAAACTGCCTGCTTGCTAAAAAATTTGCTAATGATAGATTAAAATCCTCACAAAATGACGAATAACGGGTGAAATTTGTAGAGCTACGACACAAAGCCAAAAAGTTAATTAAGCAAAGTAAAAAGACCTTAGAGTTACATATTGCGAATCAAAGTAAAACAAACCCGAAAGAATTCTATAGTTATATCAGAAAGAAAAAAGCAGTTACTTCAACTGTTGGACCGTTAGTTGATGAAAATGGAGAGTACACCAAAGACGAAGTACAAATGAGTAATGCCCTCAATACCTTCTTTGCATCAGTTTTTACAACAGAAGACCTCAGTGATATCCCTACACCATCGCCGATTCAGATTGATAATTCGGATGTTCTAAGCAATATCACCGTTACAGAGAGAGAAGTATTGAATTGTTTAGATAAACTCAAAGTAAATAAAATGCCTGGACCTGATACAATCTCGCCTAGAGTTCTAAAGGAAGCTAAGGATGAGCTCTCCAAACCACTGACATTATTATTCAATAAATCCTTGCAGTCTGGAACTATGCCTGATCAGTGGAAGCTAGCCAACGTAACACCGATATTCAAAAAAGGCAGCAAATCCCTACCCAGTAACTATCGTCCAATTAGCTTAACCTCAGTTGTATGTAAAATGCTAGAAACGGTCATACGAGACAGACTCGTAAATCACTTAGAGGAAAATAACATACTTAAAGATACTCAACACGGCTTTCGTAAAAAACGTTCCTGTTTAACAAACCTCTTAGACTTCTTCCACGATATCCTCAACCTCTACGATGAGAGTAAAGCTGTAGATAATATATACCTTGATTTTCAAAAGGCCTTTGACAAAGTTCCCCACAAACGTTACTGCTAAAACTAAAAGCGCATGGAATACAAGACGGTGTGTTGAAATGGATAGAAAATTGGCTCAGCGACAGAAAGCAAAGAGTAGTCATAAACGGTAAGGCATCTAAATGGACCAATGTAAGTAGCGGGGTACCCCAGGGATCGGTACTAGGACCAATTCTCTTTCTAATTTACATCAACGACATAGATGAGGGTCTCACCTGTAGAATCTCAAAATTTGCTGACGATACAAAAATTGCAAATAGCGTACTCTCAAAAGAACAAGTTGATGATATGCAACACAATCTAGATAAATTGTCATGTTGGGCCCAAATTTGGCAAATGAGTTTCAATGCGGATAAATGTAAAGTACTACATATCGGATACCTAAATGAGAAAGCAAACTATTCGATGAATGGCACTCAGCTTAACTCTCTCCGACATATGACGCGATTTTGAGCCTATTGGGGGTACTTTAAAGCCTTTGTTATTATCAGGGGGTATTTAGAAACCATTAGTTTAGTTACTTCAACCTCTTCAGTTGTCTATGAGTTAGCTGTGGGCAGAAAACTAATTTTGGAGAGGTCATTATAAGAGTGAGAGAACTCTATTTCTTATTGCTAATCTGGCAACCTCTGCGTCATATGTGCGTGAAAGGGTTAAGAATGTAAACAGAGAAACCGATCTGGGAGTAACAATATCGAGTAACCTAAAACCGAGTCAACAATGTTCAGAAGTTGTTAAGAAGGCAAACAAAATAATTGGCTTTATAGGCAGGTCATTTGAGCATAAATCCAAAGAAGTTATCTTAACCCTTTACAATTCCTTAGTCCGCCCTCTTCTGGAATACTGCGTTCAATCCTGGTGCCCTTATTACCAAAAAGATATAAACAAGCTAGAACGAGTTCAACGTAGAGTTACCAAAATGATACCTAGCCTAAAGAACAAACTATACGAAGAGCGTCTTAGAGAATTAAATCTATTTCCTTTAACCCAGCGCAGATTAAGAGGTGACTTAATTCAAGTGTTCAAAATCATCAAAGGCATCGACAATATGAACTGTAGTAAGTACTTCACTATCGACCAATCTAATTACACGTGGGGAAACGGTTGCAAAATTATTGGTAAATCTTTTAACTCACACAAATCTAAGAATTTCTTCTTCAATCGAGTTGTCAACTTGTGGAATGGGCTTCCCCGAAACGGTATAGACTGCATCACCGTTGATTCATTTAAATTCCGCCTAGACAAATATCTTGCATCAAACCCGCGACTGACTGCATTTGTAAATGAATAACTTTATTTTATCCCTCCCTCAGTTACTAACCCATCTGTCCCCTACTAACTTCCTAATCCTGCCACGGACATTAGTTCCAGGGCAGTAATTCCCTTTCCAATGTTCCCTTACCCACTCTAAACCACTGTTTGGACACTTGATCCTCAGTGTTTTGGAGGACAAGCAACCTAGAAGGGTCACTAGATCTGTTGTTGCTTGATTTCCTTTGTACTCCTTTGTACTCACACACTCTCTGTCTCTCTCTCTCTCGCTCTCTTTTTCCAACACATCCCTGCATCCAGATCGTCATATTTTGAACTATTGAAAGTGTAATGCATAAATGAGCAGGTAGTTAGTTAAAATAGGACTTCAGAGTCTATCAACCCTTCTGGATTATAAAGCCAGCAAACTGTAAGTCAAGAATAGCGTCAGGACTGGAGCCCCTTCTCGAGAACTCCAGTCCCTTCGGCAGGTAGGTTCACTCATGAACACATAGCTACATACCTATTCGAATATGTATCAAACCAAAATGAGACAATAGTATCCCAGATGCTTCGGTACTTGGCTATGTGGCTCAAAGATTAAATTGTAATTAAGTTTAGGATCGTACGATGAAACAAAACATACAGGGGCTACAGCCTTTTGTGGGATACCACAGTTTATATGCCTAGAGGAGACGTCATAACTGTTCATTAAAACTATATACAGTTTAACGTATATTGTCCTAACTCATGGGGACAAGGCAGGACAAAGATTAACCTTCGAGTGGACTGAATTTGGATTATATTAAATGAGCATCAAATTGAAACCTTGTGTGTGTTAGCTTAGGCTATAGTGACCTTAATAATGCAGATGATCGTTATTAGATTAAACTAGCACCCTAAATTGACCCTCCAACAAATATTATACAGCCCCATTTACATATAGAAAGAACAAATTAGGTATGCTTAGCTATGTTGATTGGTGGAGGTGTTCAAACAGGCTGGATAGAAAGGTCTAGGTGTCTACACTCGATTGGGGTTAGTTGCAAACTAAATTCCCCACAAACGCACCGCCTATACAAAGAGTATCGAAGCGGTCCGATGATTCGATTATTCATTCCAAACCATATTCATCCTACCCAATATCTGCTACGAAATATGGACAATATGTATCTTAGGTCACGTATGGGATATAATTTGCTATGTGCTTTCTATAGCTTTGTATTAGAGTATTAGTCACCATAATATATGTCTTTAGCGCTGCATATTTCATTATTTTTCATTAGACTAAATATGGGTGGAAGAAAAAGGCGGCCATCTTGGATCAGTGGAGAACTAACTTGTTTTCAATTTGTCCACCATATGTTTAGTATTTTGTCATCCTCCATACCAATGGTAAGACCAGTGGGGGTCTGGGGGCCACAGCCCTCAGGTTAGGTTAGGTTAATGACAAAATATAGTTTTTTTTTTGGGGGGGGGCATGTCTGTTAAGACATGCTAAATAATGTGTAAAACGGCATTTGCAAAAGGAAAAAAACACCGTAAGCACACTAATCAATCAAAGAACACCGTAAGCACACTAATCAATCAAAGAACACCGTAAGCACACTAATCAATCAAAGAACACCGTAAGCACACTAATCAATCAAAGAACACCGTAAGCACACTAATCAATCAAAGAACACCGTAAGCACACTAATCAATCAAAGAACACCGTAAGCACACTAATCAATCAAAGAACACCGTAAGCACACTAATCAATCAAAGAACACCGTAAGCACACTAATCAATCAAAGAACACCGTAAGCACACTAATCAATCAAAGAACACCGTAAGCACACTAATCAATCAAAGAACACCGTAAGCACACTAATCAATCAAAGAACACCGTAAGCACACTAATCAATCAAAGAACACCGTAAGCACACTAATCAATCAAAGAACACCGTAAGCACACTAATCAATCAAAGAACACCGTAAGCACACTAATCAATCAAAGAACTAATGACAAAAGGATAATAATAAAAAGAACGACTACGTGACCTAAAATACATATTGACTCGAAATAATATAGTACAATAACTACATGTAATATTTATATAAGGACATTTTATTGACCCATAAATAATATTAAATAATTATTATCATTTTTTATCCCCCTTGCCACATGACTCGTTGCCGCCGTTTGGGGGCTTCCGGGCTTGTAGGTGGGGCGGCCAAGGTTCTTGGCCGCTCTCCCTATCACCTCCAACTAATTTTGTCATGTCCTTTTCTTTCTCCTCCTTTCTAGTTTTCGTTTTTCCCTCTTCCGCTTTCTCCTGGGGCTGCCATCCGAGGCCGGTCTCCCACCCTTGAACTTTTGTGGTCCCGTCCCTCCCTTCCCTTCCGGTTGACTTCCCTGTTTGCTTCCTTCCTTTCTCTTTAACTGCTTCGGAGGTTCTAGTTTCCTTAGGGCTTCGCCTTGGTGTCTCTGATCACTGCTGAGTTGGCAGAGTCCACCTGGCGACAGGTGCTGCCGGCCAGGGCTCGCAAGGCTCGTTGCTGGAGGATAGGCACTATAGGGTTGCTTTGGGGTTTCTGACTCTCTTCTCTCTTCCCAGTGAGTGTGTCAGGTGACTACGCCGGCCCCGTTCTCCGTGGGACAAAGCTGCAGGACAAATGCCCGGGTTGTACAAGGTCCCTAGCTCAAAGCTGAGACCTGTCCCATCTCAATTGGCCGCATTCTGGGTTTCGTGGCCCTGCGGAGGTCTTTCTCCCTTTCGTTGCCAGGGGCACCTGGTAACCGCAGTATCTTCTTCCATGCTTTACCCCCTTTTCTCTTGCTATGGTGACGACTTATGCTTTTTTCCCTGTTCTTCCCTGTTTATGGCTTCTGCTTTCGTGGTTCCGGATAGTGAGCCCCTTGTGGCATGCAGCCTGCCACTTGGGGGTCTGTTGTCTGGCTGTCAGTCCGGTTCACCGCGGGAGCACGGTGAGTCGGGGATGGTTTTGGGTGCTCTCGACCGGCCCGCTGAACTATCCCTCGGTCGTCGCTCGTCCCTCTCGTCCATTACCGTTCCGAATCCTTCTCCTACCCTTCCGTCTTCGTCACGTCTTTCTCCGCCCTCCACTACCCAGGATTTCATCTCCTCTCCTGTAGTTATTTCCGCGTCTTCCTCTTCTTCCTCTTCTCTCTCTAGTCTTGTCACCCTCGACCCTTTTCTGCCCTCCCTTCCTCGTTCTCTTTCCTCTTCTTCTCCAGTTTCGTCCTCTTCTCGTCCTCGCTCCTCGGTCCTCCCTATGTCCTCTCTCTTTGCACCTCCTTCCTTTACTAAGTTTTTCTCCATCCCTGCTTCTGCGCCTCTAGCCGGTGATGACCTCCTCTTCCACCTGCGTCTCCTTCAACAGGTGGGAAAGGACGTCACCTTCCACTCCCGCCATGATGCCTCCCGTCTTGTTACCGTCCAAAACGAACTTCAGGCTACTGCTATGTCCTCTTTCGTCGATTGTTCTGGCACCCCCATCCCGGCTCAAAAAGATCAACGACTCAACTCCTGTACAGGGACTGTCCTGATCCCCGCTTCCATCCGTCTCGGGGGTCGTCCTTTCGCGGATTGCGCCGACCTCGTCAAGGACATCGTTGTCGCTCAAGACCACAAGGTGGTTAGTGTGGTGTGCTACACTATCCCTCCTCGCGACCTTCGCCGCCATCCCGCTAACATTGCCAAGATCTCTTTTGATGGACTTTCCCTTCCTGCCCATGTTATTGTCGGTGGTACTCGCCTCCCCGTGACTGCGTCTCTTCCCCGTCCACTCCAGTGTCGCAGCTGCTGGCGTTTCGGCCACCCGGCTAAGTTCTGCCGTACAGCCGCTGAGAGCCCACTCTGCCCGCGCTGTGCGCAGTCCGGACATGCCGTTGGCGAATGTCAGTCAACGTCCCAGTTCTGCCTTAATTGCCGCGGGTCTCATTCGGCCGACTCTAAGATTTGCCCCGTTCATCTGTTCGAGTCTGAGGTTGCTGTTCTCAAAGCGAGACACGGCCTTACGCTCACCGCAGCCCGCCAAGAGGCTCGTCGCTTGGGCTTCACCCCTCAGTCATTTTCCAAGACTCTGTCTCCTCCCTCCTCTTCTTTGCCTCCCTCTACCACGCCCCCCCCTTTTTCTGGTTCCTCGGTTCCTTCCACCGCCTCCGCTCCCTCCGTCCCCCCGGTCGCACCAGTTTCGTCATCTGCCTCCCTTCCTTCTACCGGTGCTTCTCCTGGATTTTCTCCTTCCTCCTCTTCAGTCTCCTCCGTTCGTCCTTCCGTCTCTTCCTTTTCTGTCCCTTTGTCTAACACTTTCTCTGTTCTCAGTCCTTCTCCTACTTCTGCCCCTTCCTCTTGCTCTTTTCCTTGTTCCTCCTCTTCTAGTCTCCCTCCACGCTCTCACCGTTCCAAGCCTCCCCCCCGTTCTCCGTCATCTTCCTCTTCTAGTCGCCCCAAATCTCCTACTCGCTCTAAACTTCCCTTCTCCTCTACCAAACGGGCTCCTGTGCTCCGTTCTTCCTCGCCCGCTTCCTCTTTTAAACGTAAGGGTGGTCTCCGTGATGTGCGGTGCTCAAGTCCCTGCGAGAAGAAGAAGAAGTCGCCTCCTTCTCCTTCTGTTTCCCTTTCTCCTCTCTCCGTCCAGTCTCCTCCTCCTCCCGTCCCTGCATCCCTAGATTTCTCCTACGAAACCCTACCTCAGATTGACGAATTTATCCGTTCTTCCCACCCACCACCTTCTACTGTTCACGCCGAAGTTCATCCTACCCCCTCTTCTCTCCCCCCTACCCCTCTCCCGCCTTTCCCTCTCCCGCCTTCCCCTGCCCCGTCCTCTTCCTCCACTCCCCCTTCTGGCCTTCCTCCGGGCCCTCCTCCTCTTCCTCCTCCTGACCCTCCCCCTCTTCCTTCTCCTGCCCTTACCCCCTCCTTCTCTTCCCACCCGCCGTCCGTCCTTCCTCCCTCTTCCGGCCCTCCTCCTTCCTCTCCTCTTTCTCTGTTAGACCTCCCTATGCCCCCCGGTTTCCAGTCTTCCCCTTCAACGTCTTCTCCAATTCCTGCTCTTATTTCCCATCGTTAGCCTCTCTTGGCTATATTTTCCACCCACGGTGTTACCTGTATTTTGTAAATATGTTGTATATAGTGTACGTCTTTTCTTCCCTCTTGTACGCGTCTTCTTTTTAATCTTTTTTGTCATTATAATGTCCATTTTACAATGGAACATTCGTAGTTTTGCAGCACATCGTGTTGATCTTCGTTACCTTATCTCTAGGTTTAGCCCACTTATTATTAGTTTACAAGAATCGCGTTTATCTAATGCCCCCTCCCCAATTCCTTTTTACTCCTATATAAGTTCTCCCCATTCCCAGTATGCTACTTGCCTCCTCGTACATCTTGATGTCCCAGTGTCTCAGTTAACTGTCCGTACCTCTCTTAAATGCACGCTTGCCAGAGTGTTCCTTTCCCGCTGGCTTACAGTAGTTTCCATATACCTTTCCCCCTCGATCCCGCTCGATGTTCCAGAATTAAACAGGATCCTTTCTCTATTACCTCCACCTTTCCTCCTTTTAGGGGATTTTAATTGCAGGCATTCCCTGTGGGGTGACTCTACCGTTAATACACGGGGTCGTTCCCTTGAGGCTCTGATTCGTACACACGATTTATTTCTTTTAAACACTGGTTCCTCTACGCATTTTGATAGCGGCACCCGTACCTTCTCATGTATTGACTTGTCTCTGTGTTCCCCTACACTATCCTTGGATTTTACTTGGAAGGTCTTTACTGATTACTGTGCGACTGACCACTTCCCGATTGTCCTCTCCCCTACGTCTTACTCCCCAGTGCCACGCCCTCCCCGTTGGTGTTTCGATCGTGCCGACTGGACATCTTTCGCTGATCTCGCCGTTCCGTCTAATCCGACCCCTGCTTTCCCGGACCCTGATGCCATGCTTACCAGTTTCCTGATGTTTGTGCTCCATGCTGCCTATACTTGTATTCCACGCACTACTCGGAGTATGTCTTCTAAGTGTGTACCGTGGTGGACTGCTCAGTGCACTTCGGCTTTACGCAATAAAAGAGCCAAGTGGAAGAGTTTCCGTCGGAAAAAAGGCTCTCCATATGAGCGGGATGCGTATACTCTTTTCAAACAGGCTAATGCCGTCTTCCGTCGTACAATCCGCTCTGCTAAAAAATCTAGCTGGATGTCGTATGCCTCTACTATCAACGCAGATACACCTGTTCCGCAAGTCTGGGCTCGCGTCAGGAAGATTGCAGGGAAACATGCGCCTACGCCGGCCCCTGTCCTCCATACCAACACTGGCATTGTGGGCGATCCGTCTCTGGTGGCCAATATGTTGGGACAACATTTCAGTGATGTTAGCACTGGCTCCCATCTCCCGCCCTCCTTCCAGATGCATAAACGCCGTTCTGAACTTAGGCGACTTGACTTCGTCTTATCATCTGATCAGTTTTTCAATGCCCCCTTCTCCCGGGCTGAGCTTGAGTCTAGCCTGGGAGCCTGTAAGGATACATGTGAAGGCCCTGACGGTGTCCATTACTTGATGCTGAAGCACTTATCTCCACCTGCGCTTGGCTTTCTCTTGTCCATCTACAACCGTCTGTGGTCCACAGGCTTTTTTCCGGCTGGGTGGAGACATGCCATCCTTCTCCCATTCCTTAAGCCGGGTAAGTCGGGCCATGCACCAGCAGATTACCGTCCCATTGCCCTGGTCAGTTGTGTCGGCAAATTATTAGAACGCATGGTTCACTCCCGCTTAATGTGGCTCCTGGAATCAAGAAGCATCCTGTCACCTTTTCAATATGGCTTTCGCAAGGGCCGTAGTACTTTGGACCCATTATTGAGATTGGCGACTTCTATCCGCGATGCCTTTTCGGACACTAAGTCGGTTTTAGCTGTATTCTTCGATCTTGAAAAAGCGTATGATACTGCCTGGAAATACAACATCCTTCGTACCCTTTTACGTTCTGGTGTGTCTGGCAACATGGCGGTATTCTTGCAGAACTTTCTCCGTGATCGTACTTTCCGAGTCAAGCTTCAGAATACATTCTCACGAACATACCCCCAACACGACGGTGTCCCACAGGGTTGTGTTCTTAGTACCATCCTTTTTATCCTAGCTATTAATGGTATTATTTCTTCCCTCCCTCTTGGTGTCCGTGCTTCTTTGTATGTGGACGACTTCGCTATTTACGCTGTGGGTTTGGATATCGCTGCCCTACAACATCTCATGCAGCGGGCCATTGATGCAGCTGCGCAGTGGGCTACGGCCCATGGTTTTCGGTTTTCGCCCTCGAAATCTTGTGCCGTCGTCTTCACAAAACGCCATACAGTCCCGCATCCTGTTCTTACGTTGTATAACCGCCCTCTGCCTTACAGGTCCTCAGCTCCATTCTTGGGTCTCATTTTCGATACTCGGTTGACATGGTACCCGCACATTACTTCGTTACTGACCTCCACCACCCGACGGCTTCAACTCTTACAAACCCTTAGCCACTTGTCTTGGGGTGCGGACCGGACGACTCTTCTGCGCCTCCATACAACGCTTATTCTCTCCAAGATCGATTATGGCTGCCAGGTATATGCCTCCGCTGCGCGTACAAACCTTAAGCGCCTAGACTCCCTTCACCATCACGGTCTGCGCTTGTCGCTAGGGGCTTTTCGCTCTACTCCGGTTATTAGCCTTTATGCTGAGTCGGGTGTCCCACCGCTATCATCCAGGCAGGATAAACTGACCCTTCGATGTCATCTTCGCCTTCTGCAACACAGTTCGGCTGGTTTTCCTCCCACGGCTTGCGGCTTAGCCCCATCAGTGTCTGCTACTTCGTTCCCCGGTCGGGTCTCTGCTTTACTGGCCTCCTTCTCTTTTCCCATTCCATCGGTGCTACCCCTCCGACAGTCGGAGTTCCCCCCATGGCTACTCCCTCGCCCTACCGTTTGTACAGCTGCCCTCCCCCCCTCTAAGGCCTCTTCAACCCCACAGTTGCTTTATGCTCAGTTTACGGAACATCTGCTACGCCACTCTTCAGCCGTTCCAGTGTACACTGATGGTTCCAAGACCTCCGCCGGTACAGGGTTTGCGGTTGTGTTCCCGGACCGGACCTTCCAACGTCACATCCAATCATGTGCTAGTGTCTTTACGGCCGAGTTATTTGCTATTTTATTTGCCCTACGTACTATTTTTTGTTCACACCTGCATACCTTTGTAATTTTTAGTGACTCCCTTAGTGCTCTTCAGAGTATTCAGTCTCTTCCCGCTGTTAACCACTTAGTGCTGGAGATTCAAGAATGGTTGTTCCGCATCGCTACTAAATTGAAGTCCCTGTCTTTCTGTTGGGTCCCGAGTCATGTTGGTGTGCCTGGCAATGAGCGGGTTGATTTTTTCGCCCGCTCTGCTATTACCTCTCACCGACTCGTGCCACGACGTATTCCTGCATCTGATTACTTCCCTCGTGTTACTCAATTACTACGTCAGCGCTGGCAGGACGAATGGACCTCCATGAGGGTGTCTGATGTCAAACTGCGTTCTGTCAAACCTTCCGTCCTCCCTTGGAAGTCTTCCTCTCATCGCAATCGTCGATGGGAGACCGCTCTAGCCCGTCTTCGGCTCGGCCACACCAGGCTCACGCATGGTCATTTGATGTCCTGTGATGTCCCCACGCTCTGTCCTTGCTGCCATATTCCAGTGTCTGTCCAGCATCTCCTGATCGACTGTCCGCGTTTCTCCAATGCCCGACGGCAGGCATTCCCCTTCATATCCTCCCTTAATCGCCCCCTTGTCTTAGCCGATTTGCTCGGAGAGTCCCCCACTTTCTCCCTCCCACATCTTATGCGGTTTCTCCTCCATACCCGTCTCCTTCAGCTTCTTTAATTAGTGTTTCCTAGTCTTCTTCTCCTCTACTCCGTCGTGCGCCCTGCCCCACAACACCTCCGATGTTTGTTTTTTTTTCCACAAAGTTTCTTTTGGTGCCACATAGTCTTTTTAGGCTTGGTGCGAATCCCTATTTTAATAATAATAATATAGAATAAGGAAAAGAAAATCAGAATTAGAAGACAAATAAAAAGACGAAGAAAATAACACAACACTCAAATACAGAAGACAGGTTTTACACGTGTGTTATCTCACATAATGTACTAGTAATACCAAGGACCACACGGTTACTAAGGGTAAGGATGAAGGAAGGAGTATTGTCCGTGGCCATTATAATCCTTCCATTTATGTATAGTTGATCCACGTATCTTGGACACATTACAACAGTTATAGCTCCTTACCACCTCTGAATTATGGAGGCTTGCTTTATTATAACATAAATTATAACATGTCCGTCAGGGGTTATTTCGAGCATGAGTTCGGCGATCAATTATTTACCAGGTACAAATGAATCAATGATGACCTATCGTTTCCCAATAATTTTGAGTTATGGTTAAAACCGGATTTATTTAGTATATACACAAACAAAACCAATATTAACTATCATTATGTCCATAACATCACGGACCACCGGTACAAGCTTTTGTTTGTATTGATAGACATTCCACTTCACAATAATCCATGTTAGAATAAGAGTTATTATTATACACATACATTTTATATTTCATATTGTGTTTACATATATTGCATATTCTTAATAAGTATATATTGGTTTAAAATAGTGTATGATTATATCGGTATACATCCATGATACTTCCTATAAGGCTGTTATTGCTAGTATAATCAGCTTAATAGACAATACGAACTCTGGGGCGGTGGGAATTATCACGAGTCCCATGTATCTAGTTCCCAGAATGCTATTCCTAATGCTTGGGATAACGCTGAGAATGCTTGGGAACGGACAATATGTTGTTGGGTGTGTCCGAGAGAGAGAGAGAGAGAGAGAGAGAGAGAGAGAGAGAGAGAGAGAGAGAGAGAGAGAGGAGAGGGAGAGGGAGAGAGAGAGGGAGAGGGAGGGAGGGAGGGAGGGAGGGAGAGGGAGGGAGAGGGAGCGCGAGAGAAGGAATGAGAGATATTTACAATGGAAATTAAAATATTTTAATCTATCTATCTATCTATTGCCTGACGCCGTGATCCCCGAAGGGGTGGCTACGAACGAACCGCCCCCATGCACCTCTGTCCCCAGTCAGTCGACGCCCCTCCCCCCAACCAGCACCGTCTTCGTTCATGTACTTCCTCACTCCATCCTTCCACCTCTCATTCGGTCTAGTTCTCCCTCTCTGTCCCTCCACCTCGCTCTCGTACACAGAAACAAGATATTTTAATAAAGTATATTATTTGTTATAAAGTAAAATGGTTCATCATGGCAGTGTTGTATGTGTGTCAATAATATCTCCAAGTACTACAGAGTATTGGGCTATTTTGTGCCAGTTGATGGTTCTCCTCCTCCCCACACATGCATTATCCTGGTAGATTGGCTATCTATTTAGTTAGATGCATATATTATTATCTATTAGGTAAAGTGATAATTCGACAAATGTCTTATAAGATAATGAATTATCTCTCTTTTTTCTGGTTTGTCCACAGTTTACCTCCCTTCACTTAGCCTATGTACAGATCTAACTCTGCCGGTCAAATAGATGCATGTGATATTGAAATCAAAATATTCGTTTGATGATTAGATACAAAATGTATGTAATAAAAGAGCGAGAGAGAGAGAGAGAGAGAGAGAGAGAGAGAGAGAGAGAGTATGGTATTAATTATTAAGTATTATCAGTATACCTAATGGTAAATTGCAGTGGGAGAACTAAACCATGCACTATTAAACTCCGCCACAGAGGTCAAGATCAGTTTGGGGTCACCTCCCGTGTACCTGACACTCAAAAGGTCAGCTGAGGAAGGTGTCGAGGGAAATCGTAGATGATATAGAAAAGCATCAAGTTGACTCAAACCATGGACGTGGATGTCGGAATGTGGGTGTGTTGGGTGACGTAACAATGATGGAAATGGCAGATAGAAAACATAGGATAAATTACAGGTGAATAATGTAAGATAGTTGAATATGAGAAAGACAATAACCTATCAGAGAGCATAATGGAAGACTATATAGGCCTACGGGTGGAGAGAGAGAGCCTTCTGCTGTGCTGTCTTTACCTTCACATTGTGTCAAATTATGTTAGAATCAAGTTAGATCTGTCTAGTAGGAACTTTGTGCAGTCTATATATAGATGTAGCTAACTAACTCTAACTCTCTCTCTCTCTCTCTCTCTCTCTCTCTCTCTCTCTCTCTCTCTCTCTCTCTCTCTCTCTCACCATTAACATAGGGTCCTGGTCCTCACTATCAACCATTTACTGGACTCTTCCGGGACCAAGTGTATGTCTTAGTGGCTGTGTGTGTATGTATGTGCGTGGCTGTGTGTGTGTGATAATGACATGATTTGTTATCAGAACTTTAGAGTATACTGTATATCTAATACATATATAATATACTGTATATCTAATACATATATAATATACTGTATATCTAATACATATATAATATACTGTATATCTAATACATATATAATATACTGTATATCTAATACATATATAATATACTGTATATCTAATACATATATAATATACTGTATATCTAATACATATATAATATACTGTATATCTAATACATATATAATATACTGTATATCTAATACATATATAATATCATCTTTTAGGACATTGCCCTTTACTTTGTTATCCTTTTAATAGAAAACAATTTTCCTAAACTTATAGTAATTTAACAGCCATATTCATACTAGTGCAAAGATGTCGGATATTTCATATATTCAAATTTTATTCTTAATTCACCCCTTCATATGGTGTGCTATTCTCTCATTAACAATATAGGGTATATGTTCTTGATTAGTTTATCTTTTGATAATTATATTTACTTTATGATGTGATTGTTCAATAAATGTGTGGTCACATTTAAATATGGTAGAATATTTGATTAATTAATTATAGGACAAGTAGGCTAAGTATGAAGTTAATTCTAAATCAACTTTGAAGATCATAATTTGCTAAGTAACCCAACAAATTAAAATTCGCTGCATATCGTCGTCCATACTTAAATTTCTATAATTTCCGTGTTTGGCCTCTATATCTCCCTCTCTTGCCAGGATGGATGCTTCTTATGGGATCTTGCTCCAAGCTTTACTACCCTTTCTATTTTCTCGCAAAAGTTTATAGATTCTGTTTCTACTGTTCCTTTTTAAGACTGATAGGCATTTCGGAACTGTGCGTAATTCCTCTTATACTCAAAATTATTTATATTTTGTATTGTACCTTCATAATTTATACGGCAGTGGCTTTACTACTTTTTCTGCATTTAATGAGATATTTAAAAAGGCAATGTATATAATGGTTGTAAAGATATTGTGTGTTATAGTAATATAACCATAGGTGATCTATACAACATAGTACAAATATATAGAAAAGCAACGTTGAATTGTTTTGTCAAGTGGGTCACCTAATTCTGCGCCACCTTAACTATATATATATATATATATATATATATATATATATATATGAGATGACAGGGATAGAAAATATATCACCCAAGAAGACCACAAACCCATTCCCATCAACGGCAGGACTAACAACTCCTGTGTACAAAATTGCGTACATAAGTAACTGGAAGAGAGACCGGAAGCAGCCTCCCCTGGACAACAACAATAAAATAGACCAGTCATCCCCTTTCACAGGCGGCGAAGCAGACCAGCGAGCGAACCAGCGAGTGGGAAACCAGCTCGTCCGCATACCAGCAGACAAGCCTTCACACCTGCGTGCGTCATAGGGGACCCTGCAAACTACTTCGATGACCCGACGCTATGACGTATGATCGACGTCAGGAGACTCCATTGGACCACGCACCTCTTACGCAACTAGAGGAGCTGTGATTGGGGCACACACCATCACCCGCCTCCTGATTCGTTCCTACACCATCATTGTTTAGTATATAAGACCCGAGTAGTGGGCATTCAAATTAGTCTCATTTGAAGTTGGGAAGGTGAACTTGCAGCTGGAGGAAGACGGGCTGAAGTATTATAATGGGTTTGTGACTGTCAGTCAGATTATATAAGTGTGTGTTAAGTGTGTTCGGTGTAAACACTTACGGTATGTTGGTTAGTGAGATATGTGATTGGGAATTAACGTTAACGCTACTATTATGTACTTAACTATTTGATTGGGAATTAACGTTAACGCTACTATTATGTACTTAACTATTTGATTGGGAATTAACGTTAACGCTACTATTATGTACTTAACTATTTTAGTTGACTGACTTGTGGACTAAAGCAACTCTTTAAGTAGTTGGGTTATGATGAAAGTAATACTATTGTTTTATATTAATACTTAAGAGTTCTTTCATTTTCTTTTAATTAAGCTTACATTGCTTAACGGTGCTTAGTACGGTGATGCTATTGTCTCTTATTAGTAATATCGCCTTAGACTAACATGGCTGTTTTAATGTTACTTCTAGTGATTTCCTAAGCTGAAGAAAATTATTTTAGCTTCAAAATATTATTTTTGCTTTTCATATTATTTGAGTGAGACCTGAATCGAATCTATGAAGCGATTCTGTAACTTAATTTACTCATAATCAAACCTCAATGTTACGTGGTTAAGAAATACATTTAACTAATTATTAAATATGTATCTAACGTTTTATGTGACTTTGATATTAATCCTGATGATGATAATAATATAATACTATTCACGTAAGACAAGAACCAAGAATAATTACATTAAATATAAATAAAAGGACATAAGAAAACTAGCTATTCATTTCAAAATGGGTAAGAGACAGAAATATTCTTACCTCAATATTTATCTTTCAAGACTTTTTCTAGAATTAAAAGTCCTTCTTCAGATATAACTTATTCGGTTCATAACCATAGCCTACTAAGCTTCGGTTAAATAATAATTCTATAGAATACTACATGACTTTAATTAGTTTCAGTATTTTCCCATAATTAAAGAGTATCAGTCAATAAAGGATACCAAGTCCTAAGATCCAAAAGGAAAAAAAGCAACAACAGGAAATAATTTTATTAGATTTTACTTTTGTTTTGCCTTCAGCTGACTGATACCTTAATATATATCTCTGTGCTATCTAGATTCATCAAGTTAACCACTTGAGGATCAAGATACGTAACAATATATATATATATATATATATATAAAACGGATCTAAGTTGAGTTGTCTATATTGTAAGTCTTTGAAGAAATTGGCACGGGTTTGCCTCATGGGGGACAGGTCTGCTTGGGGGTGTTTAGTGTTTTAGTGTTTTAGTGTTTTAGTGTTTTAGTGTTTAGTGTTTAGTGTTTTAGTGTCTGGCAATAGATAGATAACGAAATATTTTCTATCTGGTCAACTGAAGCCCTCCAGTTGATTGCTGGGGTATCCTGTATATAAGAATTGATAATTATCCATTGACATATACGTTTTAATTACTGTGATTTAATTTGCCATCAAAATATTGACTCGGGTGCTCACTGCCTCATTATAATGACAAGATAATTCCAGATAAATAGTATTTGAGATTTTTACTAAGGGAAGCATTTGTGATATATGCATCATGCAATCATACATTGGGATTATTAAGAAAACAAACAAACAATCAGTTTATCATCATTAACAGGGACAGCTACAAAGTGAGTTAATTAATTACAAGTGAGGTAATCATCATTATCGGGCGACACAGCCACTTGATTAATGAGCCTCCAAAGTCCAGGTCATGGGTGGGGTACAATGTTAAGTGGGTTTGTATATCTAGTAATGTATTTATGTTGTGAATTTATTACCAACCCAATGTGAGTGTTGTGTTCACCAGACTACACTGTTTATCGTCAGTCACAAACAGTCATACCCTAGCTTTACCTAGTGTGAAGTATCATTGGGACACCGTAGATTATTAAGCTAATGCAATAAGCCACAACAGAACGCTATATAGTTAAGCATACACCTATAAGAAGAGAGAGATAGATACATAGTTACACAGGTCACACATACTTTTGTTTCAGTCTGTACTAGGCAGTTCGCCCATGTATCTATAACAGTAGATGATACATAGTTAGAGACAAGACCAGTAAAACGGAAGGTTCTCTCGCCACCCAACACTCTCTGACTTTAGAGTTGGCAAATGTATATGGACTTGCACGGTACTTATAGTAAAACACCCACATTCAGCCACATAAATCACTGGTGTATCTATAGCTAATTTGTTTGGAAATGCATGTCGTCTGTTACAATATCAGTTCAATGCAATGAGTTTAAAATCCATTAATCGGTAGACCAAGCTATCCAAACTCTTGACATTTGCCAACAGTACAACCTGAGATCGAACTGCCGACGATTAGCACTTAGACACGCTACCGACTATGCCAAGGTTTCAATAATGTTCAAGGGTATTATGGTATTAGCTATAGCCAACTTCTGATGATCGCCGCAAAGAAAATCGATGCAGGCATAGAACCAACCTAAATAATGGCTACAATTAAACCGTACGGCCTCCTCCCTTCCTGTTGTCATTAGTATCTACCATTGTTGTGTTCTCTCCCTGCTGCCCCACTTGTTGAACTTTACTCTTCCACTTTCCCCCTGGCCTTCCCTAGAGGGCCCCGATGACTGTGAGGCCTGTCAACAAGTTAGGGTGGAGGGAGTCAATTATTATGTTCCTTCCAACAACCAACCATACTCCTAAAATCGATTAATGAAATTTACAAACACATGTGGCAGTCCGTGGATTCGAACCCAGGATGCTCACACCGAAAATCAACACCTTATACATCGCACCACGAAGACAGTTAGTTAGAGGGGTGAAGAACGAACACATTTTTCCCGGCTTGATATTTTAGGAAAAACGAACGGAGTTTATGAAGTTAAAACCTCTGGACATAATTTAAATTCATGGCAGGCTGGGGAAGAGGGAGAGGGACAAGGAAGAGGTGATTGGTTTGAGGATGGGCGAGGATAGTGAACAATTTATCTCTGTGAAAGATGGGAAAAGTGGGATAAAGAAAGTGTTGGGTTATACCTGAAAATATGTTTCTGATAGTATACGAGAGCGAGTGACTTACTAATTTTGAAATATAAGTTATATATGATACACTAAAACCACAATACTCGAGAGTCGATAAATGACTAGTACATACAAAAACAAACACTGTTTTCCGAGATAATGTTTATTGTCTTCTCCAGAGCAACACTACCAAACATTATTCTCTTGATGGTAATTGTAACAGATGTATCCTCTGAAACATTTGTCGTTCTTCGTCCCTCTCATCTTTCTCTTTCTGTTCCTTCCTCTTGGCTCGATCCATCCATCCTGTTATTCTCCATTATCATCACCAACATATTTCCCAACACCATTGACAATAGCGTTTATCTTTACCAATCTCACCAAGCTTCTTCTTCACATTTATAGTTCCAAGTCTTAAGGTCCAGGACTACTTTCGCTTTCCCTCACCATTTTATGTCTCGTCTAGTTGGTGAATTTGCAAGGGGAAGAGGCTTCCTAGCCTCCCGCCCACGAATTAGGAAAAGTTGTACAGGAAAAGAAACATAGAACAACAGCTAAGGTTGGGTAAAGGATCACAAACCTCACTCTGGACAGGACCAGCTCTTACCCTAACATATATAAAATACTGCTTAACCCCTAAGTGTCGGGGCGCAACATAAGTCGAGTATAATAAATCTGGACTATCTGG
Source organism: Lithodes maja (assembly GCA_037953745.1). NCBI lineage: Eukaryota > Metazoa > Arthropoda > Malacostraca > Decapoda > Lithodidae > Lithodes > Lithodes maja. The sequence goes on along the minus strand of JBAKBP010027493.1, from coordinate 6,521 downwards.
CGGCGCTCGACATAGGTCGTGTGTCAATTTCAGCACGTAATGTTGCTGAGAGAGAGAGACAAGTGGTGGCAGGAGAGTAGCGAGCGTATGACTGCTCCAGACCACCGCGGCGAACCTACTGACACGAATCCCACCTCCTCCCTCCCTCTCTCACTCGCTATATACGGAATTGTATGGGGAAAGTGCCGAATTACATGCTTTTTGCACTCGCGTTGCGCGGTTGTTGCAAGAAAACTAGCCATCATAAAAGGATCGTTATGGTGTCATTGGAAAGCTCTGTTTATGCCCTTTCAGGGATAGATACTTGTTTTACGCTCTGGGTCTTATTTAGGCATGAAAATGATCACATAAACAGCCCTATTTTGGCTAAAAACACCCCGCTGGGCGGTACATATAAATAAACCGCCTAGCCCGCTAATAAGGTGTTAAAGTTGTTTATTTATGTTGGTTTATACATTTATATAAATATGGAATAGGTTTGAGTATGTTTTACTAGGTTAAGTTATGTAAGCTTGGGCTAAGTTAATTTATACATGTTACTACAGTATGGGTATAGTCTAAGATAAGTTATACATGTTACTACAGTATGGGTATAGTCTAAGATAAGTTATACATGTTACTACAGTATGGGTATAGTCTAAGATAAGTTATACATGTTACTACAGTATGGGTATAGTCTAAGATAAGTTATACATGTTACTACAGTATGGGTATAGTCTAAGTTAAGTTATACATGTTACTACAGTATGGGTATAGTCTAAGTTAAGTTATACATGTTACTACAGTATGGGTATAGTCTAAGATATAAATGCTGCCCCGTGTGAAGCTGTCCTAGAATAAGTCAAATCATCTTATACATTGTTGTTTTAATATTTGGAACTTTGACCATCATGACAACTATTGGAGATCTTACACTCAGCCAGAATTACTGGATTATAATGTACAATTGGTTAGAATTGGGTTGCAGGAAAACAATCTCACAGAAACTCCCTACTATTGTGCTTTAGGGAAACTAATCCCAATCCCTTGCAACTAAGTTGCATCCCTTCTCCAACGCACTGTATGCATGAGTCAGTCATGCATATTAGGGGAATTCATTTTATAATCCCAACATAATCCCTGGTTATCAATTGTTGGCTTAAATTAGGCATACACCAATCCACGCTGGGTAATACATATTTGACAATAGATTACAGGTACCCAAGCTTAAGTAGAGTTATTGGCTAATGGTTCTAATTGTTACCTTTTAGAATTTCCCTGACCGTTTATCTTCAACCTCCCGCCACAATGAACAAGAAAACACTCTCTCTCCTTTTCTACTTCCCCGCTTCGCGTTCATTGTATTAATACATCCTCTCATCTTTCTCCATACGTGTTTTCCCCCAATGCATTTAACTTCATCCACACTAATTCACGCTTGAAAGTAATACACAATAACAATATTTAAGGGTGGATGGCCGTATTGATTTGGTTATTTATATTTGTTTTACAAATGTATTAATTTCCTCCATAGACCTTTTTCAAGTTTATAAAGAAACACCTCAAAGACCCCTTCAAGACAATAATGAACCGGTCGGAGGCCGGATACTATTATAATAGAGGATCGCTATCGCTCGCTAGGAAAACACATATCGACATCTAAATTGAACAAAAGGTCCTAATATTGACAAAGTAATAGGGCGAAATATCTTAAAATCGCCAAACTAATTGAACCAACGTCCTAATGGGGCTAAACATGAAGGAGAATGGGAGCCACAAAAAGCAACCCTCCCACTATAAATGAAACCTACATACAGGGTGTCGCAGAATTGTGTTACTCACCTGGCAGACATTGGCAACGCTGACTTCTACTACCTATTATGTGTTTAGTGAGGTATTATAAAAGGCAATGTACTGTAATAATGTTGTTGGAGATATTGTTTGTTGAAGTAAAATACCGGTAGGACCGTAGGAGGGTCCAGGCAACCTACTATAAAGGTATATAAAGGCAGCTTTGCTACTTTCTGGAAGGTGGGTAACCAACTACTGCGTCACCTTGTTAATGTTTGTGAATACAATTACGAATTTGTTTTAAGGCAGTATAATGTTACAATATTAGAATGCTCTTAGCAAGTATCTTTAACTGGCACACTTATTACTGCAATCGTATTTGACTATTTATCTCGTAAAAATATACAATAGTGCAAATATTAATAATAACTACTTTCTCGCCCTTTCATCATAACATTTAACTTTACCCAAGTCCCACCTACACTCTCTTTGTCACTTCACTGTCTGCCTCTCCCACCATAAAATTATAAGAAAACTTTAATTTACATATGTATGAAACCACTTTGCTCTAAAATCACACACGAACAATATTAATCAAAATGTTAAGAGACAAAGATAAAGAAAAGGCAAGGGAAATGGTAAATATGTGTTTTAAATGTTGCTGCTTAGCACAATACCAGATGCTGCACACATTGTACAGCTGCTGGCAGATGTTCGTGATTTCTTGCAATTTTATGTATGTAAATACATCAATTTTGATTGATGTTTAGATCGAATTATCTATATATTAATATATACATAATATATACATATTAATATATACATATTAATATATAGCTGATTAAATTTGAACATCAATCTAAATTAGTATATTTGCATAAAGAAAATCGCAAAAGCTCATGAATGTGTCAGTAGTTGTACTTTAATAGTGTGGACGTCAATGCATATTAGCATCTAATTATCTTGATTCTTACATTCCAACAATTACGTAGTTAGACTTTATAAATAGTTTGTTGTATTGTAGCGATGCTTCTTATAATATATATATAGGTAGGTGTTAGTCTTTAGGTAGTATGTCAAACAAAACCTATATATAGTATTACGTATTATCATAAATACTGAACATAATCTATAGGGAGCTGGTGGGTTTATGATACCCTTACTATTATAATATAGGTAGGTGTTAGTCTTTAGGTAGTATGTCAAACAAAACCTATATATAGTATTATGTATTATCATAAATACTGAACATAATCTATAGGGAGCTGGTGGGTTTATGATACCCTTACTATTATAATATAGGTAGGTGTTAGTCTTTAGGTAGTATGTCAAACAAAACCTATATATAGTATTACGTATTATCATAAATACTGAACATAATCTATAGGGAGCTGGTGGGTTTATGATACCCTTACTATTATAATATAGGTAGGTGTTAGTCTTTAGGTAGTATGTCAAACAAAACCTATATATAGTATTACGTATTATCATAAATACTGAACATAATCTATAGGGAGCTGGTGGGTTTATGATACCCTTACTATTATAATATAGGTAGGTGTTAGTCTTTAGGTAGTATGTCAAACAAAACCTCTATATAGTATTACGTATTATCATAAATACTGAACATAATCTATAGGGAGCTGGTGGGTTTATGATACCCTTACTATTATAATATAGGTAGGTGTTAGTCTTTAGGTAGTATGTCAAACAAAACCTATATATAGTATTACGTATTATCATAAATACTGAACATAATCTATAGGGAGCTGGTGGGTTTATGATACCCTTACTATTATAATATAGGTAGGTGTTAGTCTTTAGGTAGTATGTCAAACAAAACCTATATATAGTATTACGTATTATCATAAATACTGAACATAATCTATAGGGAGCTGGTGGGTTTATGATACCCTTACTATTATAATATAGGTAGGTGTTAGTCTTTAGGTAGTATGTCAAACAAAACCTATATATAGTATTACGTATTATCATAAATACTGAACATAATCTATAGGGAGCTGGTGGGTTTATGATACCCTTACTATTATAATATAGGTAGGTGTTAGTCTTTAGGTAGTATGTCAAACAAAACCTATATATAGTATTACGTATTATCATAAATACTGAACATAATCTATAGGGAGCTGGTGGGTTTATGATACCCTTACTATTATAATATAGGTAGGTGTTAGTCTTTAGGTAGTATGTCAAACAAAACCTATATATAGTATTACGTATTATCATAAATACTGAACATAATCTATAGGGAGCTGGTGGGTTTATGATACCCTTACTATTATAATATAGGTAGGTGTTAGTCTTTAGGTAGTATGTCAAACAAAACCTATATATAGTATTACGTATTATCATAAATACTGAACATAATCTATAGGGAGCTGGTGGGTTTATGATACCCTTACTATTATAATATAGGTAGGTGTTAGTCTTTAGGTAGTATGTCAAACAAAACCTATATATAGTATTACGTATTATCATAAATACTGAACATAATCTATAGGGAGCTGGTGGGTTTATGATACCCTTACTATTATAATATAGGTAGGTGTTAGTCTTTAGGTAGTATGTCAAACAAAACCTATATATAGTATTACGTATTATCATAAATACTGAACATAATCTATAGGGAGCTGGTGGGTTTATGATACCCTTACTATTATAATATAGGTAGGTGTTAGTCTTTAGGTAGTATGTCAAACAAAACCTATATATAGTATTACGTATTATCATAAATACTGAACATAATCTATAGGGAGCTGGTGGGTTTATGATACCCTTACTATTATAATATAGGTAGGTGTTAGTCTTTAGGTAGTATGTCAAACAAAACCTATATATAGTATTACGTATTATCATAAATACTGAACATAATCTATAGGGAGCTGGTGGGTTTATGATACCCTTACTATTATAATATAGGTAGGTGTTAGTCTTTAGGTAGTATGTCAAACAAAACCTATATATAGTATTACGTATTATCATAAATACTGAACATAATCTATAGGGAGCTGGTGGGTTTATGATACCCTTACTATTATAATATAGGTAGGTGTTAGTCTTTAGGTAGTATGTCAAACAAAACCTATATATAGTATTACGTATTATCATAAATACTGAACATAATCTATAGGGAGCTGGTGGGTTTATGATACCCTTACTATTATAATATAGGTAGGTGTTAGTCTTTAGGTAGTATGTCAAACAAAACCTATATATAGTATTACGTATTATCATAAATACTGAACATAATCTATAGGGAGCTGGTGGGTTTATGATACCCTTACTATTATAATATAGGTAGGTGTTAGTCTTTAGGTAGTATGTCAAACAAAACCTATATATAGTATTACGTATTATCATAAATACTGAACATAATCTATAGGGAGCTGGTGGGTTTATGATACCCTTACTATTATAATATAGGTAGGTGTTAGTCTTTAGGTAGTATGTCAAACAAAACCTATATATAGTATTACGTATTATCATAAATACTGAACATAATCTATAGGGAGCTGGTGGGTTTATGATACCCTTACTATTATAATATAGGTAGGTGTTAGTCTTTAGGTAGTATGTCAAACAAAACCTATATATAGTATTACGTATTATCATAAATACTGAACATAATCTATAGGGAGCTGGTGGGTTTATGATACCCTTACTATTATAATATAGGTAGGTGTTAGTCTTTAGGTAGTATGTCAAACAAAACCTATATATAGTATTACGTATTATCATAAATACTGAACATAATCTATAGGGAGCTGGTGGGTTTATGATACCCTTACTATTATAATATAGGTAGGTGTTAGTCTTTAGGTAGTATGTCAAACAAAACCTATATATAGTATTACGTATTATCATAAATACTGAACATAATCTATAGGGAGCTGGTGGGTTTATGATACCCTTACTATTATAATATAGGTAGGTGTTAGTCTTTAGGTAGTATGTCAAACAAAACCTATATATAGTATTACGTATTATCATAAATACTGAACATAATCTATAGGGAGCTGGTGGGTTTATGATACCCTTACTATTATAATATAGGTAGGTGTTAGTCTTTAGGTAGTATGTCAAACAAAACCTATATATAGTATTACGTATTATCATAAATACTGAACATAATCTATAGGGAGCTGGTGGGTTTATGATACCCTTACTATTATAATATAGGTAGGTGTTAGTCTTTAGGTAGTATGTCAAACAAAACCTATATATAGTATTACGTATTATCATAAATACTGAACATAATCTATAGGGAGCTGGTGGGTTTATGATACCCTTACTATTATAATATAGGTAGGTGTTAGTCTTTAGGTAGTATGTCAAACAAAACCTATATATAGTATTACGTATTATCATAAATACTGAACATAATCTATAGGGAGCTGGTGGGTTTATGATACCCTTACTATTATAATATAGGTAGGTGTTAGTCTTTAGGTAGTATGTCAAACAAAACCTATATATAGTATTACGTATTATCATAAATACTGAACATAATCTATAGGGAGCTGGTGGGTTTATGATACCCTTACTATTATAATATAGGTAGGTGTTAGTCTTTAGGTAGTATGTCAAACAAAACCTATATATAGTATTACGTATTATCATAAATACTGAACATAATCTATAGGGAGCTGGTGGGTTTATGATACCCTTAATATTATAATATAGGTAGGTGTTAGTCTTTAGGTAGTATGTCAAAAAAAACCTATATATAG
>JBAKBP010027492.1:0-30035 GCA_037953745.1 Lithodes maja | reverse complement strand
AGCAAAGAAAATATAGACATAATAGCGCTAACTGAAACTTGGATTAATACAGAAACCAGGCATTTTTTAGCAGAATTTGATATACCAGGATATAGTTTGTTTAAATATGACCGAACAAGTAAGAGGGGTGGCGGTATAGCAGTGTTTGTCAGGAGTACATTAAAAAGCTGTATTAAATCAGGTATTAGACTAAATAACGATAATGAAAGTGTTTGGGTAGAGGTTAACGAAGGTAGTGAGACCATAGTTATTGGAGTTATGTATAGACCGCCAAATATGAGTAGAAATGACGGAACGTCATTATGGGAGAAAAATTAAAATGGCATCAAGGTTTAGCAATGTGTGCATTATGGGGGATTTTAATTTTCCGAATATAGATTGGCAGCATCAAATAGGACTCTCTGATTCTGAGGAGTTTATACAGGTAGTACAAGATAGTTTTTTATTTAAATTCATAAATACGCCGACTAGAGGTAATAATATTCTCGATTTAGTTTTCAGTAACAATGAACATATGGTAAATAATGTAGAGATAGGGGACCACCTAGGAAATAGTGACCACAATTCTGTGTATTTTAATATACAATGGAAAGGTAATACCAGAGAGAATACAACATTAATACCAGACTTTAGAAAAGCCAATTATGGAGGGTTAAGAAGAGCCCTATTAGCGGACCCTATGGTCAAAAAATTAAGTCGATCCAGGTGTCCAAATGAGTGTACCCCTTCTCAGGCACCTGTCATCTTAAGTCAGGAAGAGACGTCAACCTTGGTAGATACATACGATAATTTTATCAAGTCAGTATTCAATGCACAAAATAAATACATCCCCAAAAGAAAATTTAGATCAACACAGAACCAACCCAAATGGATGAATAATAGACTATTAGATCTTCTAGGACAAAAGAGAGGAATATATAGAAAAATTAGAAAAGGCGAAATTCACCTACTTGCTTACTATCAGAATCTATCAAGACAGGTAAAAAAGGATATTAGGAAAGAAAAAAGAAATTATGAAATTAAGGTTGCCAATGACTCAAAAAATAATCCTAAAGCTTTTTACCAACTATATAAATCCAAGGTTAGAGATGTAATTGGTCCCCTTAAAACTTCGATAGGAGAAATGACAGAAAATGATTTAGAAATGTGCAGTACATTAAATAGTCAATTTCTTTCCGTTTTCACTAATGAAAATTTGGCACAGTTTCCAGAAGTCCGTAAGGTATATAGCGATAGTATAGAAAATAGGTTAAGTACGGTTACTATAAGTAGAAATGATGTGCTTAAGGAAATTGACAGACTGAAACCTCATAAATCGCCTGGTCCTGATGAGGTATATGCTAGAGTATTAAAAGAATGTAGGGATGAGTTAAGTTACCAATTAACATTTTTATTTAACAAGTCATTGGAGACAGGTATAGTTCCAGAAGCTTGGAAGCTTGCAAACGTAGTTCCGATCTTCAAAAAAGGTGACAAATCAATAGCATCCAATTACCGTCCCATTAGTCTTACATCAATCATAGGAAAGCTACTAGAGTCAATTATTGCTAGTAAAATTAGAAACCACTTAGATACATTTAATTTAATAAATTCTTCTCAGCATGGATTCACTCAGGGACGTTCTTGCCTTACTAATTTGCTTAGTTTTTTCTCAGAGGTATATGAAGCAGTAGATAATGACAAGTCATATGATATAATATATTTAGATTTCAGTAAAGCTTTCGACAGAGTCCCCCATGAGAGATTGATGAGAAAGGTTGAGGCGCATGGAATAGGTGGGGCGTTGTTGGGAGGATTAGGTCATGGCTAATTGGTAGGAAGCAGAGAGTCAGCATAAATGGTACGAAGTCAGAATGGGGAGCAGTCAAAAGTGGTGTCCCCCAGGGATCTGTATTAGGTCCTCTGTTGTTTGTTATATACATAAATGACCTTGATTTAGGTATAACTAGTAGGATAAGTAAATTTGCAGACGATACCAAAATGGGGAGAACAATTGATTCAGATAGAGATATAGAGTGCCTCCAAAGGGATCTAGATACCTTACACGAATGGTCAGTAAATTGGCAGATGAAGTTTAACATTGACAAATGCAAGGCATTAAAGATAGGGAAGATGCATACAAAATAATGTTAAATATAAACTAGCTAATGTGGAATTAGAAAACTCGAATTGTGAGAAAGATCTAGGTGAGTTTGTTAGCAGTGATTTGAAGCCTAGACAACAGTGTATAAGCGTTCGAAACAAGGCAAACAGGATTCTCGGGTTCATCTCAAGGAGTGCGAGTAACAGAACTGCTGATGTTATCTTAAAACTTTACTTGTCATTAGCGAGACCCCATATGGATTATGCTGTTCAATTTTGGTGTCCTTATTACAGAATGGACATAGATTCATTGGAGAGAGTACAACGTAGAATGACAAAAATGATCCATATTAGAAATCTTCCGTATAAAGAAAGGTTGAAGAAATTAGGCTTACATTCGTTAGAGAGACGCAGAGTTAGAGGGGATATGATAGAGGTGTTCAAGTGGGTTTGTGGGATTAACAAAGGGGACATGACAAATGTACTAAAGCTCAGTGATAGCGAAAGAACTCTTACCAATGGTTTCAAATTAGATAAATTTCGTTTCAGAAAAGATATAGGCAAATATTGGTTTGGTAACAGAGTTGTAGATGGGTGGAATGGACTACCAAGTGCTATAGTGGGATTAAAAACGATAGGGAGCTTTAAGATAAAATTGGATAAGCATATGGACGAGAAGGGTTGGGTGTGAAGGGGGATCAGCAGGGTTGGGCCAATCAGCGCTCTGCAGACCCCCGTAATCCTGCGTTAATCTCTAACCGTTTTGGTAAGATGATCCTCAGGGTATTAGAGTGTTGAGCCTATAATTGGGCTTTGTAATTGGGGTTGTGTGGGACAGGGATCTGCCTTGCTTAGGCCAATCGGCTTTCTGCAGACTCCCATTTTCTTATGTTCTTATGTTTTGGAGGACAAGCAGCCTAGAGGGGTCACTATACCTATTGTTGCTAGATTTCCTTTGTACTCCTTTGTACTCCTTTATACCTCTCCAGTGCGGCCATCCGATCCTCCCAGCCGAAGTTGCTTGTAACATTTTGGCCTGTCGACTGGTTCGGAAACATTGTAGTAAAGTCAAAGAAGTTAACCAAGATGTTTCTGTTCACCCTGGTTTTGCTCTTCGTATTAAGAGTGCGCTTTTCACGTGGAAAATCGATCTCCCACATATATATATATATATATATATATATATATATATATATATATATACTGTATATATATATATATATATTGCTACACAGGATCTTAAGGATTCATATGCAACCTGTAACTTATCACCTGGTCCAAACGTAAATTCCGATATAAGACCATAAAGTCAATGTAAAGGCAGAATAAGAAACCACATTCATATCATTAAAATATAATTTAAGTATTTACAAAGTTGCAATATAATAATGAAACTACTATAGTCTATTCGCTGTAAGTAGGCGAGAAATCATGATTTCTAACCTCTGTAGCTCAAAAACGACTAGAGTATTCGAGCTATTATCTCTACCATTTTGGGAAGAGTCAGTCAAGGAATAGATGTGGAAATGTACAGCCAATTTGCTCCAGCCCTTTTTGAGTTACAGAGGATAGATGTCATGATGTCTTGCCTACTTACAGCGAACAGACTATAGTTATTGATACCTGTTCAAGCGAAAAACTGCTCACCTCCACTAAAAGTATCATTGAATCAAAACCATCCTAATAATGTTTACATAAAAACCTAGTGGAGTATTAATATAGTAAATAAGGCAGATTAACCGTTTAAATATACTTAACATAAAGGAGACGGAGGCAACACACCCACAGCCATCAGTCACACTGTTCAAACCTTGACTGACTAAAGTTTACCACAATTCCCTTATTTATAGACTCCGAAAGTCCGACTCGAGATGTCAAACAAAGAAGTGAAGCCTAGAGGCCATAAATATTGTACGGAACTTCAGTTTCATCCAACACATGAAGCTTCAAAGCTTCATCTTCACGAATGCCCAAAGGCTTAATTCACAGTAACACCGTCTCGAAGCTTCTACTCCATGAATATTCTACAAAAGCACAGCTAAACAATTTTAAATAACATAGAAATACAATTAAATAACAAATACCTTAACAATATATATATAATGAATAGAAGCACCAGGGCGTTATATAAGAACATGTTCATCTTGCCTATATTTAGTGCAATGTTTCGGAGACACTTACTCAGTCATCAGGCAAATCTAAAAATAACAGATACACATACTTGTAAGAAAACACTACTATCATAGTGAATTACAATAATTCCATAAAGCCTAAGAGCAATGACAAAATAAATCTCATATCTACACTAGTCTTGAGAGCCTTCCTATTATCTTCAGATTACCTTAGCCTCGACTCTGAATTCAAATTTCTGAGAAAGACCCTTTTCGCCAAAGTCATTAATATATAATTCACTGATTCCTACATTAGCAAACAATTGTAACAGCTTCTCCATCCTAAGGAACAACTTGCTACAGTAAAGCGAGCTATATTGTATTTCCCTATTTTTTTCACGGGTAAAATCAGTTGTTTCTCATTAACACCTTACGAGCGGCCTAGGAGGTAATTTATATGTACCGCCCAGCGGGGTGTTTTTACCCTAAATAGGGTTGTTTACATGATCTTTTTCATGCCTAAATAAGACCCAGAGCGTAAAACAAGTATCTATCCCTGAAAGGGTATGAACAGAGCTTTCCAATGACATCCCAACCATCCTTGTACGACCACTGGTTCTCTTGCAACGATCGTGCAACACGAGTGCAAAAACCATGTAATTAGGTACTTTCCCTACATAATTCCCTGTGTAGCGAGTGTAAGAGGGAGGGGGAGGGTGGGATTCATGTCAGTAGGTCCGCCGCGGTGGTCTGGAGCAGTCATACGCTTGCTACGCTCCTCCCACCACTCATCTCTCTCTCTCAGCAACATTACGTGGTGAAAATGGCACACGACATAAGTTGTGAACCGCCACATAGTCCATATTTATTTCACACGACATAAGTTGTGCGCCGCCAAAGAAGGGTTAAGGAAGAAACTCAATAAGCTCCTAAATTATTTCTACCCCCAGAAGTTTTTTTCAGACCTACGCAAACAATCAGGACTTTCTTCAAGTTCAAAGATATAATTCCTAAAGAACTACAGTCCTTTGTTGTCTACAAATATCAATGTCATTTCTGTAATGCAATGTATGTAGGTTTCATAAAACGTCAACTCAAGGTACGTATTTCTTAACACAAGGGGAAATCGGTTAGAACAAACAATAGTCCGGGAGCCATAGCCTGATTTATTGATGAACCTTGTTTTGTCGGATAAATTTTTTTTTTTTGCTGTTTCTTGTAGCTTGGGGGTACCTCTTCAAAATACAGGAGGGTGCCCAGTGGGCACCCTTGGGCATTTTGAGATATTAACCCCTTCATGCCCAAAACTTAGGATCTTGAGCATCCTACCCTGAAACATGCACAGACCATCGTGCATGGCAAACCATGTTCTTTACAGCTGCACTTCTTGGAAGCACAAGGGGTCTCACTCTTGCAGCCACACCGGATCATCTTCAGGATGTAGTCTGGGACAAGTGTCCCAGGCCGTGGTGGTCAAGTGGTGAGCACGCTCGCGTGTGAATCTGAAAGACCCGGGATCGAATCCCTGCCACGGCGGACATTTAGTGGGTGCGGTAGTATGTCCTAGCATGTTTCACATGCTTGCACCCAGTCAGGGGACATCCTGATGACGTATACAAACAAAGCCACTCCAACACCTTCCTCTCTCTCCAACACCCCTTCTCCCCTCTCAACCATCTTCTCTGAGCTATTGCCGATAAAAATGGCATGTTCAGTCCTGTAAAGAATCGTAAGATTCAGAGTCGTAAAGATTCCAGGACGAGCTCATCAGCGGCGGATCCCCAGATCGACCGTGGTGATTGTCACCTAAACATCTACAAAACAATACAATACAAGATTGGCATCTTCTGGTAGGTGGATTGGGATCAGTCCCCTGTTACAGGTGTCTTTTTCCCATCCAAATTCCTCTGGGTCCAGTGCTGGTAGCTGATTCACATCGAGATTTCGCCACAAGTACGCTTGGAAGTGGGCCCTCTTAACATTTTCAAGGAATGCTTCCTTTGTTGGTGGTAGAGCAGCCAGATTTGGTGCAGACATATGTCCTTTCCCATTCTTTTTTCCCCAGACAAGTAGCCTTGTGTGGGACATGTCCGTGCTCTCTGTTATGCCATAACAGGCTGAGATGAAGGCAGTGGCTTGTTCAAGGACTTGCTGGAATGGTGCATCCATGTTGCCAATGGCTGATAGGTCATAACCAGCTTTCAGGGCTTTGATGACAGAGCCTTTTCCCAACCCATAGTACGATGCTACAGTGTCACATCCTGATATGGCATGGGCTGGTAAAAGGTGTTCGACAATTTGTGTCTGCTTGGCCAGTGTTGACTTGATGTCCACTATTGTTCTGTCCTTGCGGGGGGAATCCATGATTAGTGGTACATCCAGTCCTGTCTGATGGTAATGGTGAAGGAGGAGGACAAACACATCTGTGTCATCAGAAACCACAGTGATGTGATGGGCTTCTCCAGCACACCTCAGGACTTGTTGGACGATGATGGTGTCAGATTCTTCCTGCTGATTTTCTAGATCATATCTGTCCCGTCTTTCTTCCATCCTGATCTCGATGGTACATGGGTCCTCACCTGTCACCACCAACTTGTGCTTCTTTGTGCTCCGTAGATGAAATAGCCTGTCTTTGCTCAGTTCCTCACACAGTAATTTGTTCACCTGTTTTTTGTTTTCAATGGATGACAGGACAACTTTCTGGGCTGGTAGTTTGGTTGACAGGAGGAGATGATGATTTTTGTTGACCACTGTCTCCCTGACATCTCTGGTGACGGACTTGATAATAAATCACGTTTCTTTTGTGATTTTGGTGTTTATGGGGTTAATATCTCAAAATGCCCAAGGGTGCCCACTGGGCATCCTCCTGTATTTTGAAGAGGTACCTCCAAGCTACAAGAAACAGCAAACAAAAAAAAATATCCGACAAAACAAGGTGCAGCGCCATGGCTACCGGACTACAAGCCGTATTGTATTCTAATCCCTCGTATAGCGCCATAGTCAACATTGCCCGATACATAAATCTCTCCCTCCTCCAGGATAATTTATCAGTTCTACAGTTGTGTCAGCATAGAGAGGAGCTCACCATTATGGAGTCTCTAATATCAGTGAAACTAAAGCCTTCATTAGGTAGCAATGAGAAATCAACCGACCTCTTGTGTTTTTAACATCTTCTTAACCCGCCCAATACCAGCAATGGCTGGGAGCCGTCAGTAGATAAGTCACTCTCCAGTCCCAGCGACGGTTGGGAGCCGTCAGTAATGTACTTTCCTTGTAACTGCCTGTATCAGGCTGTGCTTAGTACCACAACCTTTTGAGCACTGCTCTCGATATGGCAACACTTCTCAGCTTATATCCAACCCTCTGAAGGCTGGGAGAGCCAGTATTCCTCCATCTCTTGAGGTGGAAGGTTGTTTTATCTTGCCATGTTTGCCACGTTGCTTGGGATTGGGGGGTAACTTTTATTACTGTATCCTCCAGTACAGTAGGGGTTAATGTAAGTTACTTTTCGTGTTTTCGTATGTATAGTGTTTAGAAGTGATGTGATTAACTTATAATGTTTGTGGTATTTATTATGTCATGTATTTATATTTGTGTTTCAATGTCATCAATATATAATACGGATTTAGGTTTACCAATAGTTTTTCTTCATATGGTCGTACCATGTAATTTTTTCTTAGGCTTCATGAAATTATTGTAATTCACTATGATTGTAGTGTTTTTTTACAAGTGTGTGTATCTGTTATTTCTTTATTTGCCTGATGATGGAGTAAGTGTCACCGAAATGTTGTAATCAATATAGACAAGATGAATGTGTTCTATCATGCCCTGGTGCTTCTCTTCATTATTCGCCTCCGCTTCCTATGGACAAGATCAATAACTGATATATATATATATATATAAATATATATATATACTGTATATATGAGATGAAGGGGTTGCAAGACAACAAATTAGCAACCCCATCAGATGTTCTCACAAACTATGGAGACGTCACCAATCAAAGCCAGGCTCGCCAATATCAAGGAGAAGAAAAGAGTGAAACGAAAGACACAGACGAGAGCAGAAAAGGAAACAACACAGTCTGTCATCAAAAGCCAACACTCTCTGTGGTGTAAAGAAACGGAACAACAACGCCATCTACAGGTTCCTACGGGAACTGCAGGACTCTTCCAGGATCAATCAACGAGTTCTTCTCTGGGCCAATCGCAAGGCCCGAGAGAGGAGATAAAGTAATATACAATGAAAGAACCCGGTTTGAACTACAACAAAGAAGACTTTATGTTAATTCCTCATCAAGAACCTATATTCTATTTTAACAGTTGTGATCTGATTAACTCAATATACAGTGCAGAAAATGGTATATATAAATCATGACACATCAACAGAGAATAAGGGAAACCTTGCATACCACCTAAGGAATAGAGGAAAAGTGTAATTAATGAAAATCAATTATCCTACAACCACGCAAGCTTCCTGAACTATGATTTTAATATTAAGAAATTAAGAATAACCATATCCATGTATTCCTATGTCAATTGTATTTTTAAGAAAACTGTTAACTTCACAATAATTAAAAGATCAAAATATCCATGTCCCTACTGTTCCGAAATGTATAAATCACAAAGTAAATTTATTATCCTCTGAATATTGCCTGACCGAAATATATGATAGGTAGGTAAACACAAGGAAATATAATCCACTAGCTCTTATGCGATCAGATGAATATTCACCTAGGTTTACAGGGAGCAGGGTAGGGTGCTAGAGGAACTAGAAGTGACATTCTCTAGTTGTGTGTGAGAGCGGCAGTTTCCTTTGGTGCCAAACCGAAGAAAGAACTACGAGTCTAGCGTTGACCAGATCCTCTCTCATGGACCTAACTTCTCTTCACCACCTCTTCACATAAGTGTCTCTGTGTTACTTGAGTATTGATTATTATTGTGAAGGTATATAAGATATGTTAGTGTTCAATGTAATTTACTCCTAGAAGCCTATTCTGAGCTCTCCTCACGCCATGTTCTCTCTCGCATTGTGAGAACAAAACACACATATGCCAGTTAATTATATATATAATGTCCTGGTTTTAACTGATTTAAATTCCATACTAAAAGTTATATATATTTTCTAACTAAGATCTATACCTAACACGACACGTAATAATTTGTGAACACTCACAGATCTTATACTTTTGTTTCATTATTTACTGAGTGTCCAAGTTTGTAGTGAAGTGTACGAAGAGAGAATAATTTATTCTTTAATACTCAATCAGTGTTCTATCTAATATCATAGTAATTCATACTTTAAGAAATTACATTCTGTGTTCAAATTATAAGAACCCGTTCCGTCGAGTTTAATTCAAGCTATATTCATTAGTGCTTTTCTATAATAGTTCTTGTGAATAATTTGATCCACCACGATATATATGATCAAGATCCTAATTTATTACCAGTGGAGGAATTCATATCATACCTCTCCGTGTATCATCAGCCTTTAATTCCATCTATTAGAAGTCACTATGTCGTTCTGTGTCTTTAAATTGATTTATATTTCATCTGCCTCTGTTGAGGTTATTATAATTTACTACGTATTCTGTATTCTGCGTAGTTTGCTTTAAGTTACTATTCATCGCCCTACTATTTGGCTATTTTCAGTCACTACTTCGTTCTGTGCAAATATTTTATCTTCAGCGGTTTACCAATATATTTATATATAAACACGCTGTATAATTAGCTACTATTCTAGCTAGATTTATTCACTACGCATTTTGTGAATCTGAATTCTTCATTACCTGTGTCATAGCTCATTTACGATTATATTTATTTTTCATCGATCGTGCTAGTGATTATTCACCAGTATTTTTGTATAGTTAATTTGCAAATTAAATTGTCTTATCACCAGTGTTAATTATAACTTTCTATCTTGTTCACCTGGTTTAACGTTGCACTAAATCAGATATTTATTTAAGGTTACTGCAGTAATATTGACCTTACCTTCCGCACGGCACCCCTTTGATAGCTGACCTTGTCAGGCGACCTTTTCTTTCCCCAGCCACGCTCACCCCTATACCACCGAGTTGATTACCTCGGTTGTATATATTTGTTCATCTTCCATTCCTCTCTGCGTACACTAACACACATATATATTGTCATCATATTTTTATGTTCTGTTTTGTGTATTACATATGTCTCCTGTTTGATGTTTTGTAAGTAGGTTTTTTGTAAGTTTGTTTTTTGTAGGTAGTAGGGGTAGGCAGCCCCGCCCAGGGAAGTACTACCGCCAAGGTTTCGGGAGACTCAGGGAATAGCCTGAATTCCATTTTCTCTCCCAGGCCTTGGTAGCTGGATCATATCTTTCTGCCTCACACATCAGGGGTATCAGGAAAACCCTCTTTATATAACATACACATCCAACTTGACGACATTGCCCTACATTGCTATCCTCTATCCATAAAACACTACTCTTCCCACTACATATCATACATGTAACACCATATACCTTACCCAATAAATATGGCAGTACAATTGTTAAGAGCAAACCTGGTGGTCCCTCGGATATCCACCCACGGCAGGGTTGGATCATTGACACAGGGCCCTCCCGGTCGTCATCATGCGACTGTGTCAAGAGCATTGCAACGTCCCAAAGGTGCTCGTCGGTGCAGCTTTTTCTTTAGCAATATAAGGGGACTTCACTCTAACATCAATTCTGTACACCAATTTCTTCAAGCAGAATCCCCTACTCTCCTTTTTTTGACAGAGACTCAAGTAACATCCACATCTGACACGTCTAGATTTAATTTTCCAGGTTATCAACTGCTCCAAAATTTCAGACCTAAAGGAGGTGTATGTTGCTTCGCAAAATCTGAAATTGGCCTGGAGGAGGTTACTAGTTTCAATTGTCCCTATTTTGATTATTCTATATACAATTAATTTCTGCTGGTAAATTTAAATACATATGTTGCATCTACCGTTCCCCAAATACTCCTCCAGAGCAAAGTCTTTTTTATTCTCTGTCCTCACAACTCAGTGTCCTCAACTTAAATGCTTCTTCTGAAATCACTGTGTTGGGTGATTTTAATGTCCATAATGTTGAATGGCTCACTCATTCAGCCAGGACTGATGATGCTGGTCTTGAATGTGAGCTACTTGCAGACTCATTTAATCTCACTCAACTAGTCAACCAACCAACCCGTGTACCAGATAATCCTAATCATAATTCCCACCTACTGGACTTATTTTTAACAACCAATTCAGAAAATTATGATGTTACAGTGAGGTCCCCGCTTGGATCTTCTGATCACTGTCTGATACAGGCCACCTGTCTATCACCTACCACACCTTCCCACTCTGAACCTGTTTTGGTGACTAAATGGCATTACGATAGGGCAGACTGGGAGGGTCTTCAAGGTTTCTTTATTGATATTCCCTGGACCTCTTTCTTTTCTAATGATGCACACTCCACCTTGAGCCACATACAAGATTTTGTAAAAATTGGAATGGAAACTTGTATTCCTCATCAAAAGTACAGTAAAAGATCTAATTCACCTAAATGGTTTGACCATAATTGTGCTAGAGTAACTGAACAAAAAGCAATATCCTACAATGCATACACAAGATCAAAAACACATGAAGCCTTTAATTACTTTAGAAACATCAGAAATCATGCCAAAACTGTATTAAACCTAACTAAATCAAACTTTCTCCACAAGCAGGCAAATAAACTTCTAAATAATCCAAATGATAACAAAATATTTTGGTCTACTCTTAACTCATTTAAATCCAACTTCACTACTGCTTCATCCATTCCACCATTAAAATCTCCGACTGGCAATCTTGTAAGTGACCCACGAGGTAAAGCTAACCTTTTTGCGGATATTTTCTCCACCAACTCAACCTTAGATGAAATAAATCAAGATGTCCCTGTACTTAATTTTAATTCGCCTGAAATTCCCTCACTTAAGATCCACACCAGACATGTCAACATTATTTTGCAGAATCTCTCAGTAGATAAGGCTCCTGGTCCAGATGAAATTCGTCCAATAGTACTTAAGAGTTGCTCCTTGGTGCTCGCTCCTTTATTGGCAAATTTTTTCCGTCTGTGTACTCATACCTCATGCTTCCCAGTACCCTGGAAAGAAGCAAACATCCATCCAGTTCCTAAAAAAGGTGCCTCTTCAGATCCATCAAACTACAGACCATAACTTCCACTCTTGGTAAAGTCTTTGAAATTATATTAAATAATCACATAATTAAGCATCTTGAGAATAATAAATTAATCAGTGATAGGCAATATGGTTTTAGACGATGTCGATCAACTGCAGACATGCTTTGCCTTCTTACGCATCAAATCAACCAAGCTACAGACCAACATGGTGAAACACATACAATAGCACTGGATATATCAAAGGCATTTGATAGAGTCTGGCATCAATCCTTATTGTCGAAGATGTCACACTACGGCCTTGCATCATTAGTTCCACTAATTTCTTCTTATCTTCATAACAGAAAAATATGTGTAATGGTAGATGGCCTTTATTCTCAATTTCACTCAATAAATGCTGGTGTTCCCCAGGGATCAGTTTTGGCCCCAATTCTGTTCCTCATTCATATCAATGATCTCATATCTACCACTCATAATCCAATACATTCCTACGCAGATGACTCAACACTCCACAGTTCCTTCACATTTACCAATTCTTTCACCCAACCCGATCTTATAAATTCAAAAATAAACACTGCAATTTCTCTGAACCAGGACCTTTCTAGAATTAATGGATGGGGACAAAAGAATCTAGTTTCCTTTAATGCACAGAAAACCAAGTACATTCAATTTTCTAACCGACAGAATCTCACTGACTCCCATATATTTTGTAATGATGTAAATATTCCCACTTCCCCTAGTATTGACATTCTCGGTGTAACATTAACTACTAACTTGAGCTGGAAACATTATGTTAGAAGCATTGCTAAGAATGCCTCTAAAAAACTGGGACTCCTGTACAGAGTTCGAGAATTCTTCACTGACGAGCAGTTGGCCGTGATATATAAAAGTCATGTGCGTTCTCAGATGGATTACTGTTCACCTCTGTGGGGTGGAAGTGGAGTGGTTGCATTGAGGCAGTTGGACAAAATTCAAAATAAAGCTATTAGATTAATCAATAACCCTGCAATCACACAGGACCTTCCTACATTATCCATACGAAGAAACGTTGCATCCCTTGCATTATTCTACAGATATTTTCACAGCAATTGTTCCGAGGAACTTGCTTCAATTGTGCCGCCTCTCCACATCGTTCCCCGTAGAACTAGGGCAGCTGAGAGCCCCCATGAATTTACACTTTCTCCTCCACAATGCAGAACTTCTGCTTATCAGAATTAATTTATCCCCAGAGCTACTACTCTTTGGAATTCACTTCCCTCGAATTGCTTTCCACAAACTTACAATCTACAAATGTTTAAATCCAGTTGTTACAAACATTTTATGAATGGAGGATGCCTTTAGGCACATGGACCTTTTTGTTTTATCTGTGTTTTTCCTTCCTCCGTTCATTGTCTCTTTAAAAAAAAAAAAAAAAAAAATTACACCATATTTCATGATCGAGTAAAACATATTTAACTCTTTCTCAGTCACCTTTAAATTGCCATTGGACTTATACTTAATAGTTAAGATCCGGATACGCCCACTTGCTGTATTTAGTGGTTAAGAAATAAACAGTTATTTGTATTTTCTCTGCGTGTTTATTGTGTTTGGGGAGTGATTGAGTAAATTAGAAACCTTATTAGTATTGCTAGTTGTGTTCCTGTCGAGCAGGATTTTTTTCTAAGTTATCCTAAACAAGGAGCTAATGAAAACAAATATTATTGCAAGTTGGTTTACAATGTGACATAACACTGG
Source organism: Lithodes maja (assembly GCA_037953745.1). Taxonomy (NCBI): domain Eukaryota; kingdom Metazoa; phylum Arthropoda; class Malacostraca; order Decapoda; family Lithodidae; genus Lithodes; species Lithodes maja. Next base: position 15,951 of record JBAKBP010027492.1, on the reverse strand, counting down.
AGGCAGCGGTGATCACCTCAGATACAAGATTCATCATGGCTAGTAAAGCACTAGACATTATTTCTTTCAAACAGGAAGACCATGACATAAATACATATCTAGAAATTGTCAAACCTGTCGTAGACATGGTGTTCAAGGACGATGCAAGTGCAAAGATTCATACAGTAGTGACGAAATTAGGAAAAAATGCGCTCGAGTATCCGGGTATGTGCGTGACAGTCTTCAATTATCCTGGGCACAGTTTGAAGAGTACACCAAGCTAGCTATTAACCCATCATTAGGTTCAACGATAGCAGGCCATCACTTTCACGAAGTAAAGTATGCAGAAAATTTAGATGACACGATTAGTCAGTTGAATCAACTGACAGTGACAGCATTTCCTGATGATACTACAGCTCAAAGAAAGAAAATAGTATTCAAAGCACTGTTGAGGATATTACCAATTGCAGTAGCAGATCATTTTGCTATAGCCGAGCCCAAGGGTTACGAGGAGGACATGCCAGTAATTCGGCGTATCTTGGCTTTGAGAAAGTCAAAGGAACCTACAAAGGAACATGACAAGATCACCGTCATCAGTCGATCTACTACTTACCCTTCTACATCATCCTCACCTAGCCCTGCAGTGCCACGTCCAAATGAAAAAGTTGAGGACTGGGCACGAACTCGTCCCTCTGAATGGAAGCCATGCACTTCCCAATGTCCTTTGGTTTCACTGAAGAAATCGTTTATAGAATTGACCAAGCGGAGGTTCAGGTTACCTACTCTATGGGCTCAGATTCCATGGATTAAGCCCTGACGCGTGGCCACTATCAACGAAGACGGGACCGCAGGGATTGAGGAAAATGACAAAGAAGGCGAGATTGAAGAGCCTGAAGTAGTACATGAGACTACAGATAATCAGGACACCCTGGATTTTTAATCCGCCCCCGTCCACAAATTGTCAAACTGGCGGGGGCTCACGATGAGACAGACACCGTGAAACTTTCCATCTACAAACACCTCACTTTAAATGGGGTGAAAGTCCGACTTCTAATTGACACGGGGGTTTTCCGTTCATGTCTCTTCTCTTCTTTCTTCTGCCAACATCACAAATCTTTTGGCCCACTTAAACCTTCTACCATAGTTTTGATAGACGCTAATGATGGCATCATTCCTAACTGTGGAGAAACTGCCCCACTTTATGTTACTACTCCAGTCCCTAATCACGGGACAAGTCATTCTTTCATGATATATACCCCCCAAGAGACCCAATACGATGGATATTTGGGTCTCGATTTACTCACCTCCCTGCAAGCCTCCATAGATTGTCAACAAAGAATGCTGAAGTTCGTACCTCTACTAAAAAAAAAAAAAGAAAGAAAAGAAAAAAACATAATCAAGAATCTCAGAGCTCAAGGGCACTCCCACTGTTAAAACAGTGCATAACGTAAAATCTGATTTCAAATCTAAAGTCAGTTAAGAGAAAACAGATAAACCAACCCTATGCCTCAAACAGACGACTCAAGCTGTCACTGCAAAAATAGTGACACTTCCTCCTCATCATGAGCAATGAATACCTATTCTCCCTGCATTACCTGGTAATGTGATAATGACTCCGAACATACAAAGTTTTTTCGACAGAGATTGCCTGACCGGAGCAGCTCCCGCCCTTATTTCTAGTCAATTAAATTGTATCAGAATTGCAAACATCTCACATCAACCTATCACCTTACCTAAAGGGTTAGCGATCGGTGAACTTGAAACATATGCAGAAGAACTAGCCTTACCCCCAGATGATACTTCTCACTATGTTTCCTCTCTACCTGACATTCCTTCTCATTTAACCCCTCAACAACAAATTGACTTACGTGACTTGACGACTTAATTTCAAGACATCTTTGCCACCTCCAGTCGAGACGTAGGGAAAACTGACGTACTTCATCATCCAATCTAAAGTAGGACAGCCAATAAAACAGCCGATCCGAAGGAAAAACCCAATCCAACGCCAGGAGGAAGAATTACAGGTGAAAGACATGCTAACACCAGGAGTTGTACAACACTCCACTTGTCCATGATCATCCCCAGTAGTACTCGTCAGGAAAAAGACGGATCTACCAGGTTCTGCATAGATTACAGACAGCTTAATGATGTAACCATCAAAGACACCACTCCATTACCTCGCATTGACGACTCCTTAGACTCCTTACTAGGTCCCAAGTGGTTTACCACTCTAGAATTGCAGGCCGGATATTGGCAAGTACCTGTACTTCCGGAGCATCAACAGAAAATGGCTTTTGCCACCAGCCAAGGAAGATTATATGAGTTCACAGTACTGCCCTTTGGCCTATGCAACGGCCCAGGAACCTATTCTAGACTAATGGAGTCGGTACTACAAGAATTAACTTGGGAAACTTGTTTAGCCTATTTAGATGACATCATTGTTTTTGGCAAAACCTGGGCAGAACACATACAAAGACTCCGGCAAGTATTCCAACAGATTCGAGATGCTAAATTAAAGCTCAAGCCTTCCAAATGCACTCTAGCTCAAAACGAAGTAAAAAATGTAGGCCACATAGGTATCAGAAGAAGGAATTGCACCAGGTCCAGACAAATTAAATGCAATAAGTACCATCACCCCTCCTACCAATGTAAAAGGAGTCCGAGCATTTCTTGGATTTGCGTCATACTATTGTCGCTTTGCGAACATTTTTGCTACCATTGCTAAGCCTCTTCATGATTTAACCAAGAAGGAAGAACTATTTATATGGACAAATCCACATCTTCAAGCATTTAATTCATTGAAAGAATTATTAGTGGCCTCTCAAGTTGTTTCTTTTCCTGATTATACCAAACCTGACACCGATGTGTCACAGTATGGTATTGGAGCAGTTCTGGATCAAACTAGAGAACGAAGAGAACACATTATTGCATGTGCCAGCCGAACTCTCAACCCAGCTGAAATAAACTATCCCTTGACAAAAAGAGAATGTTTGGGAATAATTAGGGCTTTACAATATTTCAAAGCGTATCTAGCAAGTGTCAAGGTCACTATCATCACCGACCACCACGCCCAACAATTGCTACGCAAATCTGACACTAAGAACGCACTAACTGTCAGATGGCGTGAATCATTGGAAGAATTCGACTTTGAAATCGCTTACAGGCCTGGAAAGTTGCATACAAATGCCGATGCTCTATCTAGACTTCCAACTGAGTCAACAACATACAACCCAGAAATTGAGACTCAAACCATCCGAGCCATTCATCACCAAAATTCTGCAAACCAAGATCAACAACAACTCCTGCAACAATATCAACAACAAGAAAAAACAGATTGGATACCTAGGCACCTTTTCTCACAACTACAAGGAAGAGGGGATAATTTATATACTCTAGAGGGAAAAATTAGAATTACTACCAACTCTGCCTTAGAGACTATGCAATCCCGGCACTCTCACAATGGCATTCATTTGGCACAGAGAAAATTAACATCAACTCTCCAACAAGTATACTGGACTCCTTCTCCATATATCACCGCTAAGAAAATCACTGAAGTTTGTCGGGCCTGTGCTTTAGGCAAAGACCGTACCCGCACCGCTGGATCTACAGGAAAGTTAGTAGCATCCAAACCATAGCAATTGCTAGCAGTTGATACCATTTTTGTTAAGTGTATATTTGTTGTTGTGATTGTGTGCAAATACTATATTCCTTCCTTCCAAATTCAGAACCACCGCTAGCCACCAGTGCGGTCAAGATTTCTTCTACACTGAGGTGGTTTCTTCGGAACTGGGAGGAACGAAAGACATAATGAGACACACCTATATCTTACAACAAGGCGAATTAGTACACAGGGACTCATTTAACATGAATGTTATTTACACAGAATGGCAGAGAATATATAATATACATTAACAAAAACAATAGCAAGAGATATTAGTTTATAATACAATGAGAAAACTTACATACACAAATACTATGTTTTAATGGAAATCACTAGGGTAATTATAGTGTCTCCACAGAAAATGCTCTTACAAAGGGGGTAAACGAAACTAAATTCCAGCAAAGATATCATAACATGTTGGTAGCATGTGAGGAACGTTTATTTATCAACGCTATATAGTTATAATGCAGTTACCACTGGCATAGAGTGTCAGAGGGTTTCTTAGTATTACTTTACAGGCCCAGGGATAGGAGTGGGGTAGCGAGGCTGTATATTGAGTTCTCAAATGGACCTAGTTTTTAATGCAAATAGTGTCTTAAACAGCCTCAATACGAAGGTTTATAAGATTAGACTTTGCCTGGGGTGGAAGAAATTCTAGTTGATGTGATATCAAAGCACTTAGAGGGTGGAAGTGGACTATCCCACTCTAGGTTTCTCTCAGCGCTTCTTATGGTGGTTTGAGGGTAGTGGAAGTCCTGTTCCACAACTTTGTGTTGGCTGGCAGTGGTCCTGTTCAACTGTCCATCTGTAAGGTGGCTTTGAGATAAACAGTCTATTTGGGATGAACAGTCTCGAACAAGTCCATTTTTCCCAGGCCAAGTATCAGTTGTTTGCCCCACTAAATATAAACCAGGTCTCCCAAGTCTGCTTTGAGCTGGACTTGCAACTAGGCATCAATCTCTTGTTGATTTAGCGTGTGTAGCAGCGGACAAACTAAAAGCCTCCCGAGAACAGTGTATGCTTCATGCCGGACTTGTGGCTAAGCCTTAATCATTAGCCAGAGTAGTGTTGTTGTTAGTTGATCGCTGGTGGTAGTCTCTATTGGGACAAGTCCAGGCTAGAACGCCCCAAAAGTTCAGGCCCTGCTGCCTGCCAGTAGAGCGCAATTTCTCAATCCCTCTACCAGTCACAGTCTTCCATATGACTATCACTTACTCTTCAATAATATACAAATGTACCCTTCATCTTTTTATTTTGTTGCTGTCTATTCTTGAAACAATCATATTACCACTCTAACTGAAACAGCTTCCCAGAAGTTATGTATGCTCAACCATCTCCGTGAGGTCTCACCTTCGCACAGCTTTTTGCCCTGTACTGGGGCACTGTGTGGCCATGTATAGAGTATTGCTTGCATGTGTGGGGAGGTTCAACCTATACCACATTTCTAGAAAGGATAGAGTCATAAGCATTTGGTGTCATCAATTCACCTCCTCTTAGTAATTCCCTAGAATCTCTCTTTACACGCCGCAATGCTTCTTCAATGCTTACTCAGTGTTTACCTCCTCCCTTACAGAGAGTGGGGTACCCACTTTTCGACATATTCCCCCCCCCCCCCCCCCGCCCCCTATTCTGCCCAACTGTCTAACTCAACAGTTAACCGATTTTCCCAGTCTCTCTTTTACTCAACAAGCTCTGGAACTCTCTCCAACAATCTGTCTTAACCTCATCCTATGACATAAACTGCTTCAAGTTTCGTATGTCCAGACATTTTTACTCTGACATACCTTAACTTTGGATCTCTATCACTTTTTTAACTTTTGGGAGGACACTTATTACAGTCAGCTTTGCCTTTTGTCTCCTTTATACACATAGACAAAACAAATCTGTTAGGCAGTCGTGAAGGTGGTCCTAAGTTCATAATCCTGCTGAAAGTCTGGCGCATTGCAGGAAGTTATATTGGTTACCTATGTGCAGCTGCTTTGCTGATATATTATGATCAATCAATGCAGGTTTTGCTTGAGACCCCTAAAAGGATGCTAATTTTGAGTGTTGTCTTTGAGTGACTGGATGGATTGGTGGGTGATTTGAGTATGGATATGCTTCTGGAGGCTGGCTTGGGGTGGGCAAGGAGGGAGTGAAGACAGTATTTGTGTATGATAGCGAATGCTAGGTGTTGTTTTGATGTTTCTTGGTGTGTGTGGATGTTCTGCCATATACTGTAGTGAAGTTGGGGATGTTGGCTTGTGGAGTCTGCGGCGAGAAATTGTGTGCCTCTCATATCAAGGTGATCCTTGATTTTGAGGACTTTGGTTTCATGGTGTAGGTGTGGTAGCTCTGCAGCCAATGATTATTCTGAGGGTTTTTTCTGTATGGTCAGTAGGGTGTTGTGATGTGTTTCAGAGAGGTTAGAGGCCCAAGCAGGGCTAGCATATTCCAGCTGTGAACGTATATATTTGTTGTATACTTTAGTGGTAGTGTCTTTGCTGTGTCCAAATGTTGTGTGGGCAAGTGGGCAAAAAAAAAAAAAAAAAAAAAAAGTGACTTGAAGGCGTTTAGTTTTGGTGTCAGTTTGCTTTTGATGCTTGTAATATGTTGTTTAAATGGCATTCATGTATCGTATGTTACACTAAGGATTTTATGTGTGTGTGTGTGTGTGTGTGTGTGTGTTGTAGAGATGTTGTTTAAGGTGAGGTGATATAACTATGTTCTACTCTCCAGTTTGTGAGAAGGGTCACTGTATATTTGGCTGGGGCTAGTTTAAGTCTGTTTGCGGTGAACCAGTCGTGTAGTGTGTTAAAGTACGGTTGGAGGAGTTGTGTGGCTGTGTTTGCGTCTCGATGTGAACAGTACATGCGAGTGTTATGTCATCTGCGTAAGAGGCTGTGTGTATCTGGGGTGTATGGGGTATGGGTAGGTCGTGCATGTATAGATTGAAAAGTGTTGGTGACAAGATGGATTTCTGAGGGACTCCGTTTGTGAAATTTCTGATGTTCGATGACTGGCCAGCAAATGCTACATGTGCATATCTACCCGCTAGATAGTTGGCCAGCCATCTTTCTGTGTTGTTGTGCATGTTTGTGTTGAGAATTTTGTTTGAAAGGTTGTGGCGGGGAATGATATCAAAAGATTTACTAATGTCAATTGTAACAAGAAGTGTTTTGTGTGGTGGCCTAGTTGAACTGATGCCATCAAAAACATTTTGTGTGAGGTCTGTAAGAAGGGTGTTTGTGGAGTGTAGTGGCCTAATGCCATGTTGTGGTGTAGCTAGGGGAATGTGAAGTGTGGTTATTTGTAATATGAGGCGTTTGTTAACTTTTGAGGGGGTGCAAAAGAGAGTGATGGGGCGGTGTGAGGAGGGTAGCGTGAGGTTTTTGTTTGGTTTGGGGACTGTGATAATGACACCATGCTTCCAAATGTTGGGTATTATGTTGTGTGAGTAGCTGTAGTTTGATATATTGGTGAGTGCTTGACTGACTTGTGGTCTAAGGTGTATGTTACTTATTTTGTCTGGGCCACAGGCGGATAAGTGTTTAAGGTAGTCGATGGTGTGCTTTGTCTGACTGTCAATGAAGGGTGCATAGTCCAGGTCTGTAGGGAATAGCCGCTTCCGTCCAATGATTCGTCGATTGTCACGATGGGGGTTAACACTTAAAGAGCGGGCCCGACTTAAGTCCGTATCTAAAAAGCAGCAAGTTAGGAGCATTATTAAGGCTTTTAAAGGGTTAAAATCTAGTGCAAATGGCCGGGAGCGCAGCAGGCCACACGGCCGACACCCAGGGCTTACCGCCGCCCACTGACTCACGCTCCCTCTGTTCTCGAGAGGCCGGCAGTGTAGCCAGTAGTGAGCATAGGTGGAAAAAATATGCCGCTATACGTTAAACTCCCATGTTAGTGGTAGCACTGCATGAAAACGACGAGTGCTACGTAGCTCGTTCTGGTCTCATTTTGAAGCTTGTAGCGCCTAGTTTTTTGCTGAATACATTTCTTTTCATGCAGATACTTGATTGATCATTCAGGAGGGCCTGAATATGCCCGAAATAGCCCCAAACCCCCCCGCTAGACGAGGGTTAAGGTGGCTGACTTGTGAACAATGATTGATGAGAATGTTTGCTTGTTATTTGTTTGAAAGAATGGTTTCTGTTGTTGTGATGGCTGCATGTGATTTTGTTGTGTTGCTGTTGGAGAGTGTTATGCCGTTTAGTGTTTTGTAGAGTTTGCTTGTTTTTGTTTTTTGATCAAGTGTTTGGAGATAACTATGCCAGTTTAGTGTTTGTTATTTTAGTATTTTGTTGTTAATTTGAGTGTTTTTATCGCTTGAAATTGTTGTGTAGTGTCCTGTGTAGGGGCGTTGGGGAGTGTTTTAGTCTGTGATATTGTCTGATGAGGTCTTTAATTTCTGGTGTAAAATTGTGTTGTGTTGCTTTTTGTTACCTCTAGGGATGTGTTTTTTGTCTGCGTTTTGAATAATTGTATTGAAAGTGTATATGGCATCGTTGCTGTTTGTGATAGGTGTACTGTTTTGAGTGTTGTGCTGTTGTTCTGTTTCAGTTGTGAAATCTTCTTAGTTGGCTCTTTTATAATTAGTGTATGTGTATCCTCTCACAGTGTATGGCTCTCCTCTCACACTACTGATCCACCTGGTGAACAAGCCTACGTCTTTTCTATCATAAATTACCTAGAGCAGTTAGTTCAGCAACCCACCCGTATCCCGGATCGCATCGGAGATCGGCCCAACATTCTTGACCTGTTTCTAACTTCTAACCCTTCTTCTTATACTGTCGATCTTTTCTCTCCTTTGGGCTCCTCCGACCATAAACTTGTCTCTGTCACCTGTCCTATCTCTCCAGTACAGCCACCCGATCCTCCTAGCCGGCGGCGCTTGTGGCACTTTGGCGTTGCCGACTGGGAGGCTCTTCGGCAGTACTTCTTTGATTTCCCATGGAATGATTTCTGCTTCCATGGCCGAGGACCCTCGGAGAGTGCTGAACGCATTACCGAGGTAATCCTATCGGGCATGGAAGCATACATTCCATTCTCTTTCTCTCAGACTAATGCTAAAAAATCTTGGTTTACTCACGCCTGTTCTACTGCTGTCCGCAATAAGGAGGAAGCATTCAAACGGTACCGACGCCTTAAAACTCAAGACTCTCATTCTTCATATGTTTCTGCCCGGAATCTAGCCAAATCTGTTCTTCGACTTGCCAAACACTCTTTCATCAATAATAAATGCACTGAACTATCCAACTCTAGCTCTTCCCAAGCTTTCTGGCATCTAGCCAAAAACCTCTCCAACAATTTCTCTTCCTCGTCTTTCCCTCCCCTTTCCCACTCTGATGGCACAACCATCACTTCTTCCTCTGACAAAGCTAAACTCTTCGCTCAAACTTTTGCTAGAAACTCCACCTTGGATGATTCCGGTGCTATTCCTCCCTCTCCGCCCTCCTCTCTCTTACTTATGCCTAATATCCTAATCTCTTCTAAAGATGTACTTTCTACCCTCTCTGGGCTTAACACTAATAAGGCGTACGGTCCGGACGGTGTTCCTCCTGTTGTTCTCAAAAACTGTGCTTCCGTGCTGACTCCCTGCCTAGGCAAACTCTTTCGTCTCTGTCTATCCTCTAACGTCTTCCCTTCATGCTGGAAGTTTGCTCACATTCAACCTGTCCCAAAGAAGGGTGACCGCTCTCAACCCTCCAACTATCGTCCAATTGCTCTTATCTCTTGTCTTTCTAAAGTTTTTGAAACTATTCTTGCTTCCAAATTTCTTAAGCATTTCTCTTCTCATAATCTGCTCTCAGATCGCCAGTATGGCTTCCTTAAGGGTCGCTCTACTGGTGATCTTCTTTCATATCTTACTAACTCTTGGTCATCCTCCTTTCGGGACTTCGGTGAGACTTTTTCTATTGCACTAGACATATCGAAAGCCTTCGATAGAGTCTGGCATAAATCTTTAATTTCTAAACTACCCTCCTTCGGTTTCTATCCCTCCATCTGTGCCTTTGTCTCTAATTTCCTTTCCGGCCGTTCCATAGCTGCGGTTGTGGACGGCCATTGTTCACTTCCTCACCCTATAAACTCCGGTGTTCCTCAGGGCTCTGTCCTATCTCCTATTCTCTTTCTAATTTTTATAAATGATCTCCTTAACTGTACCTTAATTCCCATCCATTCATACGCAGACGACTCAACCTTACACTACTCCATTAGTTTTTCAGAACGCCCCAGCCAGCAATCCCTCAACGACAAACGTAATGAAGCCATAGAACTCTTAAATTCTGATCTAAATACTATTTCCAATTGGGGCAGAGAAAACCTTGTTAACTTTAATGCTTCCAAAACCCAATTTCTCCATCTATCTACCCGTCAGGATCTCCCAGCGGACTATCCCTTATTCTTCAACAATACAAAAATCAACCCTTCATCTTCTCTCAATATTCTTGGTGTCTCTTTTTCTTCTGCTCTCATTTGGAAGGACCATATTACCAGTCTTGCTAAGGCAGCCTCCCAGAAGCTGGGTGTGCTCAACCGCCTTAGGGGGTTCTTTTCCCCTGCACAGCTTCTTGCTCTGTACAGGGGCATAGTGCGCCCTTGTATTGAGTATTGTTCACATGTGTGGGGAGGTTCCTCTCACACCGCTCTCCTAGACAAAGTTGAAAGGAAGGCCTTTCGTATCATTAACTCTCGTCCACTCACCAACTCTCTGCAATCTCTCTCTCTCCGCCGCAATGTTGCATCTCTCTCGCTATTCTATCGCTACTATAATAATCAGTGTTCCTCAGAGCTATCCCAGTGCATACCACCTCCTTTACGTAGGGCACGTGGTACCCGTCTTGCAACTCAATCCCACCCCTACTCTGTGCAACTCTCCAACCCAAGAGTGAAACGTTACTCTCAAACTTTCTTCTACTCAACATCTGAGCTCTGGAACTCTCTCCCAGAATCAGTCTTTCCCTCTTCCTATGACTTAAATTGCTTCAAACTCTGTGTGTCCAGGCATTTTGGCTCGAACGTCCCTTGATTTTGGCCCTGTCACTCTTTCAACTATGGGGGAGGCACTCGCTATAGGCAGTTATGCCTTTTGCCTCCCTCAATCACATAGAAAAAAAACAAAAAAAAAACAAAAAAAAAATCTGTGGCCAGCTGGGGTGATTCTCTGGCTTTGGTGGGGATGATGATCGGGAGCTGATCAGACCTTTAGGTTTTGACCGCCTTCCAGAATGTCGTGGGAGCGAGAATGTTCTTCCTAGTGGTTTTATCTATATACATGTTCTATTTATGATTTATTTATTAATGCAATGTATTATGTCTCCTCGGTCAAATGTAATTTACTATCCTGTTTGGTTGTCATTTATTATAAAAACACAAATATTTGAAATGTATTGTATATACTGTAAACACTGAAGGATAAATGTATTGTATATACTGTAAACACTGAAGGATAAATATAAATGTATTGTATATACTGTAAACACTGAAGGATAAATGTATTGTATATACTGTAAACACTGAAGGATAAATGTATTGTATATACTGTAAACACTGAAGGATAAATATAAATGTATTGTATATACTGTAAACACTGAAGGATAAATGTATTGTATATACTGTAAACACTGAAGGATAAATATAAATGTATTGTATATACTGTAAACACTGAAGGATAAATGTATTGTATATACTGTAAACACTGAAGGATAAATATAAATGGCCGGAAATATAAATATTAACCAATGGTACAGTCTCGCTACTAAATGATTACCCGATTCCCAGTACCCTTCCTTTAGGAAATGCTATCTGGCAACAATTGAGTCTTTTTTACAGATTGGTGAGAACTGTATTGATGGATATAATACCAAAAAGCCATACATAAGTATTGTTGTCATATACTTCTCTCATTAGGTGAGAGGAAACTAAATAATAAAAAGGTTGAGACAAAGCCATAGGAAATAATGTGAAACTCTTAGTCTATCATTCATTAGATTTAGGATTAAAATGCGGAGTCATTCAAGGGTTGTATTATTTTTTCAACCAACAATAATGGGAGAAAAGTGTCTCATATGATAAAATCTACAGTTGAAAATAATCTTCAAATCAGTTATCTCCACTAATGTTTGTGAGAAAGTGTAAATACTTGACAACAGCTTGTAACTTTTATTAACAGAAATTTCACTTTTATAATATTTAACAACCTGTAGAGACGCATGAAAGAACAGAAGACGAAAAGTTAATGGTTAAGAGCAAGGGTGGCAGTGGCTAAGGTATCCGAGACACCCATGCCACGGGAGTGTCAACATGCTAGATATCGCTTACAAGTGTAATGGTTAAGAGCAAGGGTGGCAGTGGCTAAGGTATCCGAGACACCCATGCCACGGGAGTGTCAACATGCTAGATATCGCTTACAAGTGTAATATTTGTATTAGTTTATAAGGAAATTAAAAACAAACCTGACTTATATCTATTCAAAGATAGATTTGTTTTACTATTTCTGAAACATAAATTAAATTTAAAGGGTAGAAGTAGGTTCATTTTGTTGGTAGGCACATTTTCGGGAATAATCAAAGTCCCATTTTTTTGACAGAGAAACATACGGTTGAATTTTCGGACTCCATTTCAGCGGAATGTTGCCAGCGGTTGTCAAATTACTTAACTGTTATAAGCAAATTAAGCAGGTTCCAATTGCAAAGTTGGACTGGATGGAGAACAAACAAATAGAAACAATTAAAATGAAGACCGTCTACTAAATACTTCACATGCGTGTGTGCTTTTGTGCGAAAAACAAAATCCGTCTCACTCCCTCTTGTTACATTGCCCCGGTAAATTCCTTTTACATAATCCTGAAGAAGGCATCGTTGAATGGTTAATGTTGATTAGCATTCATAAGCTGGTATCATGCGACCAATATTTCCTTCGACATTTTGTTTAAGTTAGATCTAACAGGTTGTGAAATATACGTTTAAGAAATAAGTTTCTGATATAATTATGTTGTCATAAAACATAATCTATATCTTGTCTATTTATCAATACCAGTGTAAGATTTCTTCATTGTGTTCCCATAAATATAGAAAGATAAAATGCTGATGGTAAAATATAGGGGATAGCTGGCTACCCCTTTAGTGGAGAGATGATAAAAGGACTATAGGAAAATATAATTTGATATGGTATACATAGAATTATTATAGTATAAAGGAGCCACCATTTAGCACCTGGTCACTTAGTGAGGCTTGAAACCATCAAAGGAGAGTGACTACTACTTTATTTGTGCAAGAGCCAGTGAAATACCTTTAACTTTTCAATAAATTGCAGTCTTTTTCAATTAATCTTATTTTGGCTAACAATAAACACTCTTTGATCAAACTCTCGCTAAAATCTCCACATTGGATAATTCCGATGCTATTTTTCCCTCTACTTACTTATGCCTACTATCATAATTTTTTTCTACTAAGGATGTACTGTCTGCCCTCTCTGGACCATACACTATGAAGACGTACGAACCAGATGGTGTTCCTCCTGTTGTACTCAAAATTGTTCTTGTATGTTGACTCCCTGCCTAGTCAAACTCTTTTGTCTCTGTCTTTCCTCTAACATCTTTCCTTCTTGCTTAAAGTTTGCTCTCATTCAACCTGTCCCAAAGAAGGATGACCGCTCTCAACCCTGTAACTATTATCCAATTGCTCTAAGTTCTTGCTTCTCTAAAGCGTTTAAAACGATTCTGAATTCTAAATTTGTTAAGTAATTGTCTTCCATTAATATACTTTCAGATCACCAGTATGGTTTCCTTAACCTGGGAAGCGCGAGCTATTATACTCTATTTTTCCAGCTGATGGTAAATTGAATCCCTTCGTAACTGATTTCTCGATACTTAATGGAAATATATGAAACTATTATGGTTGTGTGTCGTATTAATGCCATGTTTTCATAATTAGCAGCATATTTCGCTACAAAATCTACCTTATAACCGAGTAAAAAAAGAAAGAACTTGTCAATTTAGTCTCAGCTAGAAAAAATAGACTATAGTAGTGAACACCCTACTGCCAGGCTACGATATTAGGCTTAATTCCCGCCTAAAATCGTAATTTGACGATAAATATCGTCATTACTTATTCATATGCGCCTATTGTATGTTTAATATGAAGATATTAACATGTAACAACAATAAAACAAGTGGGAATAGTATTTGGGGGGTGATAAAGGCAAATTATTGCCAACCGTCCAGTCATGAGGTGAGAGACGCGCGAGCACTACACCTTCCTCTCTCGAAGCTTAGAGGCAGACTGAAGTCTCTCTCTCACTCTCACCCCACGCACTGGATATGCGCAGGAACACACCTTGGAACCGGGTTGGAGATATTGGTGCGGTAAATAAACCGATAAACAAGGGAATAATAAGAAAAATAGGTGATAATTGTAGGGGGGGAAGGAGGTGGTTTTGACACATGTGGAAGAGTGATAGTAGGTATGGAGGGGAATTATCTCACTTAATCACATATTACTTTGTTTTAAGTGCTACTGGGGCCTTTTAAAAGGTTCATTTTAGGCCTTGGATCTTAAGATGTTAGTCGCCTTTCACCACCAAAACTTCTTAAGAGTCTTCTTGCCGTTCCCGGTTTAAGGGCCACTGTACGAGTTATCTTCTCTCTTATCTTACTAATAATCTGGTAATTCTTCCTTCGGGATTTCGGTAAGACTTTTTCTACTGTGCTGGACATATTGAAAGCCTTCGATAGAGTCTGGCATAAATCTCTAATCTCCAAACTACCCTCCTTCAGTTTTTATCTCTCCATCTTGCCTTTGTCTCTAGTTTCCATTCTGGTCATTCCATAGCTGAGGTTGTGGACAGCCATCACTCACTTCCTCAATGTAATAACAACTCTGGTTATCCTTAGGGTTCTGTCCTGTCTCCAGTTATCTTACTAATATTCATTAATGATCTTCTCAACTGTACCCCCAGGCCTATCCATTCATATGCTGATGACTCTACCTTACACTATTCAGCTAGTTTTCCAGAACGAACTAGCATACAATCACTCAAAAACTCACATGATGAGGTGATAGCATGCTTATCTTCTGATCTATCAAGCATTTCCGATTGTGGCCGAGAAAATCTTCTTACTTTCAATGATTCCAAAACTCAATTTCTCCATGTATCTACCAGTCAAAAACTTAATCTTCTCTCAGTTTTCTTGGTATTTCATTTTCTTCTGGTCTTTCTTGGAAAGATCATATTACCACTTTTGCTGAAACAGCTTACCAGAAGTTAGGTGTGCTCAACCGTCTTTGTGGGTTCTTCAGCCCCGTACAGATTCTTGCTCTGTAGAGGGGCAATGTGCGCCCATGGATCGAGTATTGTTCATATGTGTGGGGCGGTTACCCCCATACCGCACTTCTCTAAAGGGAAGAGTGAAAGCATTTCGGCTTATCAAGTCACCTCCTCTCACTAATTCCCTATAATCTCTCTCTACAGGCCACAATGTTATATCGCCCTCATTCTTCTACCGCTATTACAATAATCAATGTTCTTCGAAGCTCTGCCCCCTTCTTTACGGATAGGAGAGGGGGGGGGGGGCACCCACCTTTCAACATATTCCCACCCCTATTCTGTCCAACTCTCAAACCCAAGATTGAAACGAACTGATTTTCCCAGTTTTTCTTCTACTCATCAAGCAAACTTTGGAACTCTCTCCCTCAATCTGTATTTCCCTCATCCTATGACTTAAACTGCTTCAAGCTCCGTGTGTCCAGACATTTTTACTCTAACGTACCTTGATTTTGGCTCTGTCATTCTTTCAGCTTTGGGGGAGACACTTGTTACAGGCAGCTTTGCCTTTTGCCTCCGTCATTTGCATAGAAAAAAATCCCACACACATCAGTACAGAAACACCACAACAACACCATCGAACCTACACCACGCAAACCTCCACCACATAAGACGAACGCCACAGCACAACAAAAGCAATTCACCACTACTTTACCATCAACACCTCTACCACAACAACGTATCACTACCTCCACAACATCAGCACCACCACAATACATAACAAAACCACTACAATATCATCACATCACAACTACAATACTTAACACAACAAAGGCACCATCAAACCAACACCGCTACTTCACAATTAATACTCTACAACATATCCTGCAGCATCATAACATGAGAGCTGTGTCGGTTGGAGTTAATCAAGATCATTAATTACCAGACACAAGGCTGAATTAGGTGCAACTCTCACCAATACCCCGCCTCCACACACCCCTGTGACAGCGTACACGCACGCGTGTGTGTGAGTGTGTGTTTTCAAATAGTATATTTCCAGA
>JBAKBP010027491.1:0-30035 GCA_037953745.1 Lithodes maja | reverse complement strand
CCTTAAACTATTAGGCTATTAGTCTGTTGGTTTTATTCTGACACACCACCCGAGCGATCTGAGACACCTACCTAAAAAATGGATTTCAAAGGCAGCGTCACACTGTTTTTCGCAAAATATCTCTCAAATGAATTGTTGTATCAGTATGGTATTTCAGCACAAAGCCTGTTACACCCCGACCTAATTTATAGATAATATATTACATTGCCATAAGTGTTTAGTCAGAAGTTTACTGAAGAATATTAAGTCTAATCCAGTCATCGCCTCTAGGGTCTTGTACACATTCAGACGAGTGTGGGGTACTGTCTAACCCCTCCAACCCCCCTACCAACCCCCAGACCATTACCCCAGTGCCTAGTTCACCCTCTCCCCGTCTCCCTCATTACTCCCACTCACCCTCCCTCTTTTCAAAGCTGTAGTATACGGTTTATGTTATCGTGAATACTTAGGTTATTGTGATTACGTACATTAAATACTATATAATTATGTATTTAAGTATCATACTTTGCTATTATTCATACAGTTACTGCTATGTCTGGGCATGGAAACGAGAAGTGGGGCGAACGAGCATGAAAGCAATGCATAATCCCCTTGGTAATGGCTGTTTTGCCGTATGTGTGTATTAGGAGGCCAATGCATGCAGTCATGTGTAGTAAACCAAATAAACGGAATCGTATGTTATTACGTGTGTTCTGAACCGTGTCATGATATGTAAAGTGTACCTTTATTGAATACATTCCGCTTCCTGTAATTGTCCCCCCCCCCCCCCCCTCCCATCCCTAGTCACTTTCTGACGATGATTTCATGGGCAGTGATAGCGAATACATGTTTACAGTATTGTCATGTTTGCCTCATTTTATTCCTACAATATATTATCGATCATAATGCATCTACTTCATGACAGTAATGTAATGTATGTAATAGTCCTAATGATACGTCACAATATATGCAGTGTATTTGGTACTTTATATTTCTTTGATAAGGCTACAATGAGAGATGCAGTGATGGAGAGAAGTATATGCAGTCTATAGGTGATGATGTGGTTATCAAAGACACAAGTTAACAAAATATTAATATCTTAACTTAACCATGTTTATATTTTATGATGAATGCACAGTATTTAGCACAAACTAAAAACAAGTTATCACAATAGGTCCAGACCACAGGTAATACCAATAGAACGTGTTCTTTGTCCTTCTACCACATGTGCACAAACATCCGGTTATACAGTAATTAACAGTGTGGAATACGTCTTGCCTCCATAATAATTTGCACTACCCTTTGTTTACGTACTCAATAATATCGTAAGCTGCATGAATATTAGTGCATACACTATAATTATTATATCTATATATATACTGACATAATATAAGTAGCTACAAGTACAGTGCATAACATGAACCGTATAATATATTGATGGGAGATGCAGGGAGACGAGAGTGAGGAGGGGGTGTGGATGGGGAGACGGTGAGGGGTAAGGAAGGTGAGGAGGGGGAGATTTAGGGTAGCTAAGGAGTGGTTTGGGGGGGGGGGGTTGGGGGGCAAGACGAATACTACACATTCCTTTGAATGTGTACACGTGACCTCCGGCTTCGTCTTAATATTTACGAGTAAACTGCTAACGTAACACATAGCAAAATGCTATATCGGCCATAAATTAGGTCGGGGTGTAACAGGCTTTGTGCTGAAATACCATACTGATACAACAATTCATTGAGAGATATTTGCGAAAAACAGTGTGACGCTGCCTTTGAAATCCATAAAAGGTTTTAATATTGACTCAGGCATGGGGCGAAACTCTTAGAATCGACAAACTAGTACGGCAAACATCTTTAAATCAGAAAACTAATGAGGCTTAAACTATTAGGCTTGTCAAAGAAATGTGGCGAAAACTCTTAAAATCGCCAAACTAATGGGTCTAACGTCATGTAATCTGAAAGCTAATTGGGCTAAAACTATTAGGCTGTCAAAGAAATGGGGCAAAAACTCTTAAAATCGCCAAACTAATGGGGCAAACATTTTAAAATCTGAAATCTAATGGGCTAAACATGTTAGAGTGTTGGTTTATTCTGGACACAACGCCTGAACGATCTGAACCATTTGCTGCCGTCGCACGGAAAAATAGGCTCACTTTTACCAGATTACGCTCTTGGGAATATTACCACTCGCTCTCGCTCTCACACTCTCTGTCTCTATCTCTATCTATCTATCTATAAATAAATATATATATATATATATATGGTGTGTGGTGGAGTGGTCATGCCACTGGACTGGTAATCCAATGGACCCGGGTTCAAATCCCGATATGTCAATGGGAAGATATTATTGGGATTGAATTGTGCTGTACCTAGTATCAGTGCATTACCACAAAGCCCACCGAAATGCCAAACAAATACCCTCATTGTTCCCTGATTAAATAGCATTGTATGAATATTACCATATTAAAAATATGTTACAGGGGAGCAATGCCTAGTGAGTTCACTGCTCAATAGGTGGCGTTCTGAGAGTGAGGGTCTGAGTCTGGAGGGTGAGACAGTGAAGCACTTGAATGAAGCAACCAGCCGCTTCAGAGATGGAGCTGCTTCGAGCCATGAATGGATGCTTCACATGTCTCACTCCCCAGACTGGAACAAGACCTCACGGGCTTCACCGTGTTGAGCGGTGGAATGTACAGGCTCTCAGCCTATGCCCGAGAGGGTACTAGTAGCTGGAATATAGATTTTTTTTTTTTTTTTTTTTTTTTTGTATATCCACTTACTATGTATATTTCTTCTTTTCTGATAATTTCCCCAATTTCCACCCACCCCACACGCTTTTAACCAGCAATTCCACAAATAACACTTACCAGTGTATTTTATAGTTTTTGGCTTTCATCTTTGATTATCAATTCTTACCATTCTTCTCGTCCCCCCCCCCCCCTCTCTCTCTCTCTCTCTCTCTCTCTCTCTCTCTCTCTCTCTCTCTCTCTCTCTCTCTCTCTCTCCATTCATCTACAACCCGTGATAAAAGCTCAGCCTATTCCCGTTACCATCAATCTCTCAGCCGGTCCAACACTCGATCACTCCTACTTGTCCACACACACTCTACACAATGGTAAAACTTCTCTCTCTCTCTCTCTCTCTCTCTCTCCTTTGTTATCCTGTCCTTCCACTTTCCCTTACTCTCGGGTTAGCTGTCTACTAGAATTAAGTCCTGACCACCTCGTTGTGATCGTAAGGTCTGTGTGGTCAGTGTATCTATGTAAATCAATCTCTCTCTCTCTCTCTCTCTCTCTCTCTTACACACCTACACACCTACCCACTGACACTCACACACCTACACCCACCCTCTCTCTCACACACACACACACACACACACACACGTTAATTAAGACTCCCGCCCACTATTCCTTGTGAGGACTGTCAGTTGCCTAAATACCAATGAATATTTATCCCAGAGACTCCAATGTCCACGAGATACAGGCCTTTTGTATTTTAGGCTTGTACCCATTAGCCCCAGTCAGCCTACTATTTTAAGACTTCTATCCCATCTAGGTGTCGATTTATTCCTGGCGAGCGATAGCGAGCCAGCATTATATGGAGAAATCCGGCTTAGAGACATTTTTCTATTGAAAAAATGTACAAATGTAGCCTGTTGGCAAAAGAACATAATACAAAATAAGCTGGCTCGCCATCGCTCGCCAAGAAAAAATCGACATCTGGATGGGGATAAAAGTCTTAAAACAATAGGCTGAATGGGGCCGAATGAATACAACCCAGAGAAAGGGGGAAAGCGAGAACAAAAAAACGAGGTGGGCTCCCTTAAACGGGGAAGAGGGGAATCTTATTGTATATTCATTAGCCTATATATTATATAATTCGATACACAATAGTCCATCATCAAGTGGAAAACAACATTATCAAAGATTTACAAAATATGTTCATACCAGACATGAGGGGAGAGAGAGAGAGAGAGAGCGAAAATGTGTATATAGTAACCCCCCCCCCCCTAATAATTGAGAATCACAGCCACTATAACCCATCCGAGGACAATAGCAGTAGACTAAATACCAGTGAATATTTATACCCAACACAGGCCGCACAGGAGTCCTTGTGTTTGTTTAACCCTTTGAGTACCAGCGACATGTTATATTATATTCTAGCTATACTTAGCTTTGAGTACCAGCGACGTGAGTTATATTATATTCTAGCTATACTTAGCTTTGAGTACCAGCGACGTGTGTTATATTATATTCTAGCTATACTTAGCTTTGAGTACCAGCGACGTGTGTTATATTATATTCTAGCTATACTTAGCTTTGAGTACCAGCGACGTGTGTTATATTATATTCTAGCTATACTTAGCTTTGAGTACCAGCGACGTGTGTTATATTATATTCTAGCTATACTTAGCTTTGAGTACCAGCGACGTGTGTTATATTATATTCTAGCTATACTTAGCTTTGAGTACCAGCGACGTGTGTTATATTATATTCTAGCTATACTTAGCTTTGAGTACCAGCGACGTGTTAATATTATATTCTAGCTATACTTAGCTTTGAGTACCAGCGACGTGTGTTATATTATATTCTAGCTATACGTAGCTTGGGAAAAATCTGTGGTAGTTAAAAGGGTTGGTGAAGGTAGTTTAACCCTATGTGTCGGCGCGCAACATAAGTCGAGTATAATAAATCTGGACTATCTGGCGGCGCGCGACATAGGTCGTGTGGCAATTTCAGCACGTAATGTTGCTGAGAGAGAGAGACAAGTGGTGGCAGGAGAGTAGCGAGCGTATGACTGCTCCAGACCACCGCGGCGAACCTACCGACACGAATCCCACCTCCTCCCTCCCTCTCTCACTCGCTACATACTGAATTGTATGGGGAAAGTACCGAATTACATGCTTTTTGCACTCGCGTTGCGCGGTTGTTGCAAGAAAACTAGCCGTCATAAAAGGATCGTTATGGTGTCATTGGAAAGCTCTGTTTATGCCCTTTCAGGGATAGATACTTTTTTTACGCTCTGGGTCTTATTTAGGCATGAAAATTATCACGTAAACAGCCCTATTTTGGCTAAAAACACCCCGCTGGGCGGTACATATAAATAAACCGCTAGCCCGCTAATAAGGTGTTAAAGCCTTAATATTGCTAGAGATCCTTCCTAACCTTAATCAAATTGTCTAATAGTGGCCAGAATATGAGGGAAAAAAAAGTCCCTGGTACTGAAGGGGTTAAACCTTGGTAATCCACGGTACTACACGCCTCTTTACGGTGTTGATGTTAGATAGATAGATAGATGGATAGATAGATAGATGGACAGACATAGATAGATAGATAGATAAAATAGATGGACAGACAGACTGACAGAAAGAGAGAACAAGTGAGTGAGTGAGAGTATATAACAGCATTACATATACCAGTATGGAACAGAAGCTGAAGAACAAGCCTAACAAGGTCATGAAAGTTAGTTACAGGAGAGAGAGTGAGTGATCGTATATAACACCATTACATATACCAGTATGGAACAGAAGCTGAAGAACAAGCCTAACAAGGTCATGAAAGTTAGTTACAGGAGAGAGAGAGAACGAGAGAGAGAGAGTGAGAATATATAACTGCATTATATATACCAGTATGGAACAAAAACTGCAGAACAAGCCTAACAAGGTCATTACAGTTAGTTACAGGAGAGAACGAGAGAGAGAGTGAGAATATATAACACCATTATATATACCAGTATGGAACAAAAACTGCAGAACAAGCCTAACAAGGTGATGAAACTTAGTTACAGGAGAGAGAGAGAGATGGTGAGAGTGAGAGAGAGAGAGAGAGAGAGAGAGAGTGAGATAGATAGATAGATATATAGACAGACAGACAGACAGACAGACAGAGAGAAAATGAGTGAGAAACAGAGAGAGAGAGAGAGAGAGAGAGAGAGAGAGAGAGAGAGAGAGAGAGAGAGAGAAAACATGAGTGAGAGAGAATATATAACACCATTACATAACGTAATTTTTGGCGACTTTCAATTTACCTGTGACCAAGTGGGGCGATACTCTTACTTTACACTCCGGACATGACTTGTGTGCGAACTTGCAA
This sequence comes from Lithodes maja, assembly GCA_037953745.1. NCBI lineage: Eukaryota > Metazoa > Arthropoda > Malacostraca > Decapoda > Lithodidae > Lithodes > Lithodes maja. The sequence continues at coordinate 23,965 of JBAKBP010027491.1, read as the reverse complement.
GAGAGTTCACTTTACAATTTGTTTAATCGCCTACCCGTGGTAATAATGTTCTTGACCTTGTACTTGCAACTAAAGAAGAATTAAGAGAGAATTTAAATGCTGGTGATGAATTCAGTAACAGTGACCATCGTACAATAACTTTCACTTTAAGTTTACTAGTAACCAACCAAATAGCAGCATCGAAAAAGTCCCTTATTTCAAGAAAGCAAACTTTCATAAACTTAGAGCTATGTTTAACACACAAAGAGCGGGTGGTAGGGTATTTTACACTGTGCCGCCCAGCGTTTTTTTTTTACCCTAAATAGGGTTGTTTCCGTGCTAATTTTCATGCATAAACAAGACCCAGAGCGTAAAACAAGTATCTATCCCTGAAAGGGCGTAAACAGAGCTTTCCAATGACACCCGAACCATCTTTGTACGACCACTGGTTCTCTTGCAACGATCGTGCGACACGAGTGCAAAAAACCTAAAGTAAAGTCATTTCCGTACATAATTCCCTGTGTAGCGAGTGAGAGAGGGGGAAGGAAGGTGGTATACAGTTCAGTACGTCCACGGTGGTCGTGGGGAGCGGTCATAAGGTTACTACGCTCGTCCCACCACCCAGCTCTCTCTCTCAGCAACATTACGTGCTGAAAATGGCACTCGACATATGTGGTGCACCGCCACATATTCCACATTTATTTAACTCCAGATGTCGTGCGCCGTTGGTTAAGGGTTAAAGAAACTGACTGGAGCTTTTTAATTAACAATAACGACACAAATACATCTTGGGAATTATTCGAAACAACTTACCTAAAAGCAAAACAAGACTGCATACCATCGAAAATATGGCGCACAGGCCATAATAATAAGCCCAAATGGTGGAATAAAGATATTTCAAACTGTCTGCTTGCTAAAAAGTTTGCTAATGATAGATTAAAATCCTCACAAAATTACGAAGAACGGGTGAAATTTGTAGAGCTATGACGCAAAGCCAAAAAGTTAATTAAGCAAAGTAAAAAGACCCTGGAGTTACATGTTGCGAATCAAAGTAAATTAAACCTGAAAGAATTCTATAGTTATACCAGAAAGAAAAAAGTAGTTACTTCAACTGTTGGACCGTTAGTCGATGAAAATGGAGAATACACCAAAGACGAAGTACAAATGAGTAATGCCCTCAATACCTTCTTTGCATCAGTTTTTTACAACAGAAGACCTCAGTGATATCCCTACACCATCGCCGATTCAGATTGATAATTCAGATGTTCTAAGCAATATCACCGTTACAGAGGGAGAAGTATTGAATTGTTTAGATAAACTCAAGGTAAATAAAACGCCTGGACCTGATACAATCTCACCTAGAGTTCTAAAGGAAGCTAAGGATGAGCTCTCCAAACCACTGACATTGCTATTCAATAAATCCTTGCAGTCTGGAACTATGCCTGATCATTGGAATCTAGCCAACGTAACACAGATATTCAAAAAAGGCAGCAAATCCCTACCCAGTAACTATCGGCCAATTAGCTTAACCTCAGTTGTATGTAAAATGCTAGAAACGCTCATAAGAGACAGACTCGTAAATCACTTAGAGGAAAATAACATACTTAACCCCTTATTAGCGGGGCCCGAATTAAGTCCGTATAGAGAACACCTGCCCAAAGAGCGGGGCCCGACTTTAGTCTGTGTGCAATTTTGGAGCAATATTGCCTCTGAGAGAGAGACGAGCAGTGGGCGGAGCGTAGGTCGGGCTCTGACCGTTCGCCACAGGTCCAGCGGGCCTACTGATGTTTACTCCACACACAACCACCCTCCCTCCCTCACTACACAGGGTATTATGTCAAGAAATTACTGTATTTTAGGGATTTTTCCTTCGTCTTGCACGATCGTTGTAAGAGAACGCATGGTCGTAGGAGGATGGTTCTGGTGTCATTGGAAAGCTGAATTAACGCCCTTTTAGGGATACATAATTGTATTACGCTCTGGCTCTTGTTTATGCATGAAAAAGAGCACGGAAGCAAGGCCATTTAGGGTAAAACCACCCGCTTGGCGGGTAGTAGAAATTCCTTACGGGCCCGCTCGTAAGGCGTTAAAGATACTCAACACGGTTTTCGTAAAACACATTCCTGTTTAACAAACCTCTTAGACTTCTTCCACGATATCCTCAACCTCTACGATGAGAGTAAAGCTGTAGATATTAAATACCTTGATTTTCAAAAGGCCTTTGACAAAGTTCCCCACAAACGTTTACTGATTAAACTAAAAGCGCATGGAATACAAGACGGTGTGTTGAAATGGATAGAAAATTGGCTCAGTGACAGAAAGCAAAGAGTAGTCTTAAACGGTAAGGCATCTAAATGGACCAATGTAAGTAGCGGGGTACCTCGGGGATCGGTACTAGGACCAATTCTCTTTCTAATTTACATCAACGACATAGATGAGGGTCTCACCTGTACAATCTCAAAATTTGCTGACAATACAAAAATTGCAAATAGCGTACTCTCAAAAGATCAAGTTGACGATATGCAACACAATCTAGATAAATTGTCATGTTGGGCCCAAATTTGGCAAATAAGTTTCAATGCGGATAAATGTAAAGTACTACATATCGGATACCAATATGAGATAGCAAACTATTCGATGAATGGCACTCAGCTTAAGAATGTAAACAGAGAAACCGATCTGGGAGTAACAATATCAAGTAACCTAAAACCGAGTCAACAATGTTCAGAAGTTGTTAAGAAGGCAAACAAAATAATTGGCTTTATAGGCAGGTCATTTGAGCATAAATCCAAAGACATTATCATAACCCTTTACAATTCCTTAGTCTGCCCTCTTCTGGAATACTGCGTTCAATCCCGGTGCCCTTATTACCATATAGATATAGACAAGCTAGAACGAGTTCAACGTAGAGTTACCAAAATTATACCTAGCCTAAAGAACAAACCATACGAGGAGCGTCTTAGAGAATTAAATCTATTTCCTTTAACCCAGCGCAGATTAAGAGGCGACTTAATTCAAGTGTTCAAAATCATCAAAGGCATCGACAATATGAACTGTAGTAAGTACTTCACTATTGACCAATCTTATTACACACTGGGAAACGGTTGCAAAATTATTGGTAAATGTTTTAACTCACACGAATCCAAGAATTTCTTCTTCAATCGAGTTGTCAACTTATGGAATGGGCTTCCCCGAGACGTTATAGACTGCATTGATTCATTTAATCTTCGCCTAGACAAATATCTTGCATCAAACTCGCGACTGACTGCGTTTGTAAATGAATAACTTTATTTTATCCCCCCCTCAGTTACTAACCCATCTGTCCCCTACTAACTTCCTAATCCTGCCACGGACATTAGTTCCAGGGCAATAGTTCCCTTTCCAATGTTCCCTTACCCACTCTAAACCACTGTTTGGACACTTGATCCTCAGTGTTTTGGAGGACAAGCAGCCTAGAAGGGTCACTAGACCTGTTGTTGCTTGATTTCCTTTGTACTCCTTTGTACTACATACGTATGGAACAAAAGCAGCCGAACAAGCCTAACAAGGTCATGAAAGTTAGTTACAGGAGAGGGGAGGGTGACAGTGGGCTAACTAAAGGGGGTATCCCACTGTGCGACTTTTCGATGGCGAATGCCATGCGACCGTGTATTTTTTTTATGTCCCAAAATTGGCGGCGAATAGGGTTTTTTCAGAAGCGAATGAAAGCGAAAAAGGCGAATTTCCTCGATGGCAGTGCGACGGAAGTACGACCAAAGTGCGAATATGGCGAATTTTTTGGCGAAAATTACGAATGGTGTGCGCCAATTGAGGGCGATTCATGCCGAAAAATTATGGCGAAAATAGCGAATGCACGACGATTGTTGGATGATGTAATGAGATAAAACCGCGGAGGTTGTGCTACTTATGGCGAATATGGTGAATGCCATGTGTGTGTGTGTGTGTGTGTGTGTGTGTGTGTGTGTGTTTGTGCGTGTGAAAAGGCGAAATGTGGAAAAGCTGGACATTCTGTGTGTGTGTGTGTTGTAGAGTGTGTGTGCAACTGTGCATGTATGCGTGCTGTAGTGAGTGTGTGTGTGTGTGTGTGTGTGTATGTGTGTGAAAAGGCGAAATGTGGAAAAGCTGGAATTTTTTTTTCTATGTGAATGAGGGAGACAAAAGGCATAACTGCCTGCAGCGAGTGCCTCCCCCAGATTTCAAAGAGTGACAGGGCCGAAATCAAGGGACGTTCGAGCTAAAATGCCTGGACACACGGATTTAAGTCATAGGAAGAGGGACAGACTGATTCTGGGAGAGAGTTCCAGAGCTCAGCAGTAGAATAGAAGAAAGTCTGAGAATAGCGTTTCACTCTTGGGTTGGAGAGTTGCACAGAGTAGGGGTGGGATTGTGTTGCAAGGCGGGTACTACATACCCTATGAAGAGGAGATGGTATACACTGGGAAAGCTCCGAGGAACACTGATTAATGTAGTAGCGATAGAATAGTGAGAGAGATGCAACATTGCGGCGAAAAGAGAGAGATTGCAGAGAGTTGGTGAGTGGACGGGAGTTAATGATACGAAAGGCTTTCCTTTCTACTTTATCTAGGAGTGCGGTGTGAGAGGATCCTCCCCAAACATGTGAACAATACTCAATACAAGGACGCACTGTGCCCCTGTACAGAGCAAGTAGCTGCGCAGGGGTAAAGAACCCCTTGAGGCGGTTGAGCACACCTAGCTTTTGGGAGGCTGCCTTAGCGAGACTGGTAATATGGTCTTTCCAAGTGAGAGCAGAAGAAAAAGAGACACCGAGAACATTGAGGGAAGATGAAGGGTTGATTTTTGTATTGTTGAAGGATAAGGGATAGTCCTCTGGAGGTTCCTGACGGGTAGTAAGATGGATAAATTGAGTTTTAGAAGCATTAAATGTAACAAGGTTTTCTCTACCCCAATTGGAAATAGTAGCTAGATCAGAAGATAAGCATTTTATGGCTTCATTAAGTTTACTTTTGACGGACTGCTGGCTGGGGCGTTCTGGAAAATTAATTGAGTGGTGTAAAGTCGAGTTGTCTGCATATGAATGGATGGGACTAGATGTACAGTTGAGTAAATCATTTATGAAAATTAGAAAGAGAATAGGAGATAGGACAGAACCCTGAGGAACACCGGAGTTGATAGGATGAGGAAGTGAGCGATGGCCGTCCACAACCGCAGCTATGGAACGGTCGGAAAGGAAATTAGAGACAAAGGCACAGATGGAGGGACAGAAACCGAAGGAGGGCGGTTTGGAAATTAAAGATTTGTGCCAGACCCTATCGAAGGCCTTCGATATGTCTAGTGCAACAGAAAAAGTCTCACCGAAGTCCCGAAAGTTGGATGACCAAGAGTTAGTAAGATATGAAAGAAGATCACCAGTAGAGCGACCCTTAAGGAAGCCATACTGGCGATCTGAGAGCAGATTATGAGAAGAGAAATGCTTAAGAAATTTGGAAGCAAGAATAGTTTCAAAAACTTTAGAGATACAAGAGATGAGAGCAATTGGACGATAGTTGGAGGGTTGAGAGCGGTCACCCTTCTTTGGGACAGGTTGAATGAGAGCAAACTTCCAGCAAGAAGGAAAGACGTTAGAGGAGAGACAGAGACGAAAGAGTTTGCCTAGGCAGGGGGTCAGCACGGAAGCACAGTTTTTAAGTAAAACTGTACTTTTATGTGTGTGTGTGTGTGTGTGTGTGTCTATGGATCAATGTGTACAAGCCTTATCCCGGAATATCTGGACAATACTTGGGAGAACAACAATGATGCACTGACGAATTATTCTGAACAATTAACAGTCCCATAGACATAGAACATTAACTTTTTTGTTTATTTTCATTCGAAGTTCACAATCTCATTTACATAAGGTCTATTACAAAAACATAATGCCCTCGAATCAAAATGTAAATAATAATTGTGTGGGTATGTCTGAATGTCTGTGCATCTATGGAATAGGTCTATTCCCACTCAAAATACAATTATGGATTTATGTTTTGCTTATAAGACTATTGTATTCAGATTAGGAAGTGTATATGGAGGTCAGAGGGTTAATTGAGGTACTCTTTACCCTTCTAGTTCCACAGATCATTCCTAAGCTGGATAAAATCTTCTAGAGGTAGTCAGAATATACTGTCAAAATGCGTCCTAATCTTCAAAGGGTTAAGTAGAAGTAACTATTAAATTAACACTGTCACTATTATGATAGTTTGTTTCCTCTAATTCGAGTTATCATTTGTCATTTAAGGGGAAATTTCCACTTGAAGGATTTTATTCTAAACCTCTTTCTCCGTCATGGTTAGTACCATTCCTTTTGACATTTTAAGACGTTCGCCCCATTCGAACGTTCCCTTAAATACAGCTTAGACAGGGCCTTTTGAATTAACTATGCCTCACATACACACTCGACATAGCCACACAACAATAACACACACAACACGTGTTTCGGGAATGGTTCCGGTACACTGACTTTTAATTTGAACCATAGTTTGAACTTATAACTCGTGTTATATAAGTTTATTATGAAATATTATGAATTAATTAGGTAAGTATACATAACCTCCTGTTATGTATACAGTACTTATGATTAAATTATCGTATTTCGGCGATTTTGGTCACTCGGAAAATCAGCTGATGAATCTCGGCGCTCCAAATTCAGTTGCATTAAAATTATATTCTTTGTACAAGACCACCCATGGTTTTGCAGGGTTTATTTAAGGCTTATGCTGGGGTCACACATTCACGTATATGCTCCCGTATGCTCCCGTACGAAGGTTTATTGGTAGTTGGCAACCGAATACGTAAAACGTAAGGGCTTAGTACGCAAAACTTAAATGAAATTGTGTCTAGTCGTGGGGGTTGGTACGCATGGCGGGTGTAGCCACGCTGGTCTTGTAGGTGGTTGGTGCGGCCAAGGTCGCCCGGTATCCTTTGGATTTCGAATCGGATACGGGGCTCGTGCTCACGTATGTAAAAAGTTGGGAATGCATAAGTTTTACCTGTCTAGCTGCTACGTATTACGGGTGCAGCCACGTAAAACGTAGCAGCTAGACAGGTAAAACGTAAGTTTCTTCCGCCAATCGTACAATGTTCACGTAAAACGTGAAAGTGAAAGTAAGTCCGGCCGCATCTGGCAACACCGCCACACTACGTGTTGGCGGGAAGACGCGGCAACGGTGTACGGGGGGGTATACAAGCAGCAGCGGGGGACACTCCCGTCATACCTCTCACCACACCGGAGCAGCAAACAACAACCCTGCCACCTGCTTCACCCTGCCCCCCTGCCCTGCTTGCCACCCTTTGCACACTGCCCTGCCCTGCTTGTCACCCTCTGCACCCTACCCTGCCCTGTACCATGCAGAAGAAAGGAGTGAAGAAGGTCAGGAAGGCTTCCCCTGCCACCTCGACGTCTGGAGACACATCACCTGGTGACCCCTCTCAGCCCGGCCCCTCCAACTATGACCCCTCTCAGCCTGGCCCCTCCAACTCTGACTCCTCTCAGCCTGGCCCCTCGACGCCTGAAGGTGAAATTGTTCTCGACCTCGGCCCCGATAGTGGAGAGCTCGAGGTTGAAGTGGATGATGAGAGTGACGAGGAAGAAGAGGAGGAAGAAGTAGAACCTGCACTTCCCAACAGCCAGGCTCCACCAAAGAAACGCCGCAGGAAGAAGACTAACGTGATACTGACGGAGGAGACGGAGAGGATGCTGGCTGATTGGATTGAGCTGGATGCGCCTTTCATTATGGACAAGGGGGACCCCCGGCACAAGAATAAGGAACATATAGAGTCTGTATGGGCGGAGAAGGCTGCGACCATGGACCCACCAATGACCGCCTTCGATTTGAAGACCTGGTGGGGATCTCTTCGCTCCAGGTTCGGCCGGCTGAGCAAGTTGAAGAGTGGTGATGGGGCCAAACGACTGACTGAGAGGGAGAGGTGGATCCTCAGCATATTCCACTTCATGAAGCCACACATCGTCCGTCAGAAGAAGCCCCGGTCACTTGGTATGCCTCAGGTACGTTGATATTTCTTATGTTTTCAAACCCTTCCACAGTGACAGTGTTAGTTTTAGGTTATTTTCATAATTATTTTGCTCATAATGATGCTATTATTGTGTTCAATTTATCGTGTTAAACTTCAAATATTTGTTAATGAAACGCATAATAACTCAAATCAGTTTATTCATGTTATTTTAAAGGTTACAAGGATGAATGGTTATGTTAAATTGTATTTTAAAAGTTATTTACATAAATAAATACATGTTACTAATTCTACATTCATGTCACAACAGACTGCTGCCCAGGCTGCAGCACCGGCGCCTGCTGGTGTTCCTGTCCCTCATCGCACCCAAACACCTTCTGTCCCAGTCTACGAGGTGGATGACCCCTCTGCTGGCAGTCAGGAAGAGGAGGACACACCCCCAGCCATCGCCCAGCCTGCACGGAAGGTGAAGAAGGGAAAGCCTCCTGGTGCTGTCCCTTCAACATCAACACACGGGACCCTGGAGCAAGTGAGTAGAGAAAATATTACATAAGAACATAAGAAAATGGGAGTCTGCAGAAAGCCGATTTGCCTAAGCAAGGCAGATCCCTGTCCTACACAACCCCAATTTAATTACATAGCCCAAATATAGGGTCCACACTCTAATACCCTGAGGATCATCTTACCAAAACGGCTAGGGATTAACGCAGGATTATGGGGGTCTGCAGAGTGCTGATTGGCCCAACCCGGCTGATCCCCCTTCACACCCAACCCCTCTCGTCCATATGCTTATCCAATTTTATCTTAAAGCTCCCTACAGTTTTTGATCCCACTACAGCACTTTGTAGTTACATTGTTCATTGGTGGCACCCCATTGCAATTCCAAGCTATTATTAGATAAAGTGTTTATGTTTCCAAAGTTATTACAATAACATAAATTAATAATAATACTAAAGATGTCATGATTTCACACCATACTATCGACAATAACTTTGAACATATTTTGTTCCCAAAATACCACAACATTTCATTGGTTAAAATAAATTTGTTGTCAAATATTAAAATATTGTGTTTCGTGTGTTTAATGTTCTATTGTTTCTTGTTCAAGGTCCTCGCGAATTCTGAGAAGCTGCGACAGAACCTGGGTCAGGCGTTCGATGTGGTCGAGGACCAGGACCATAAATATTGGCGCTACTCCCTGGAGGGCATGGTGAAAGACTGTGTGGGGCTGCCTCCAGCTTACAACACCACACTCAAGTTGGAACTGTTGGCAGCCATCGACAGGTTCAAGGTTGCCCATGCGGAGGGAGTGCCCCGGCCTGGTCCGGACCTCTTGCTCCACGCCCACAGGAGCTTTGGCTTGCCGGCGCCCCTACCCCAACCCGTGGCACAGCAGCATCCGACAGTGATGTACCAGGGCACTCCAGCAACCACCCTGCCTCCTCCCACCCTGTCGACCCAGCCTCAGCCTGGTCTTGGGGGCCTCGTGCTACCTGCACACCAGGTTGCAGCCTTGAGGTCGTTGTTGGTGCAACCACCTTTAACGACACCCCCTCGCAAATTCGTCCCACCTACTGCCTCCACACCCAGCCAACCGTCTTTCGACCTGGGGCAGTTTGGCAACACATTTCTAGAAATGTTGACGGGTCAAAAATCCCCAACACCTGTCATTGTTGGTACGCCTGTGTCTGCCATAGATCCCCTGAATGAGACACAGGAGATCCCCAAGCATTCTTAATACCCTCTGTGTATATATATATATATATATATATATATATATATATATATATATATATATATATATAAATAAATCTTAATGTGTATTTTTAAAAAATATATGTATTTGTGTAATGACGTGTGTGTTTCTATTTCCAATATTTTATCATAATTGTTGATTAATAAGATGAAATTTTTTTTTATAATGAAAGTAATGAGCATACACAATAAATAATTCATTTAAACGCAATAATGATAATATGGTTAATACTAATTTTGACAATCCTTGATGGACAACTTACATTAAATATAACTGTTAGACATAAAGTACAAAACAAAGGTAACATGGAAAACATAGCAAAATTGAAAGCAATTCGAAAGTCAAAGATGTAAAATTAAATAAGCATAGTACAATTTAAGTAAACATATAATTTAAACTACATAGGAAGAACCTAAACATTAGAGAAAATGCACTTTCAAAGATACAATTACAATACAAAGCAAACTAGCAAAGCATCGATGTATTTAAAAATAAATGTAACTCACCTAAATCCGGTCATCCTGCCAAGCCACAGATCCTTGAGGGGAATTAAAGTAGGTCTTGAGGTAGTTGCGTTGAGCCTTGGCAAGCAGGGTTGCAGTGTTGCGGGTCACGGGTGGGATGTTGTTTCCTACAGGTGGGTCAGTCCTCCAGGCGCCAGGTATGAGTTGGTGGGTGTGTGGGTCCTCTTTATCTACCTCTGATTGTGGTGGGCATCGGCCTCGTATGATGTTGTGCAGAATGCATGAGGCCAACACAACAACCTCTACACGTTCAGGTTTTAGAGATATTGCAGTGTGGAAAACACGGAAGCGGTTGGCAAGAATGCCAAAGGCGTTCTCTACCGTCCGGCGGGCCCTGCTGATTCTGTAGTTGTAGATTCGTTCCTGCTTCGTGAGGGATCGTAGGGGGTAGGGCTTCATCATGTAGGCGCATAGAGGGAATGCATCATCACCTACTAAGAAGTATTCAGTGGGTGGTCCAGTGGGATCGGTAGAGATGATCTCGGCGGTTGGCAGATTTGCGTCCTGTTTTTCAAGCAAGTTACACAGACTGTGTGCAAAGCCACCACCATCAGACTCTGACCCTATGGCACCAACGTCGACGTATATGAACTTGTAGTTGGAGTCGACAATTGCCATCAGGACAATGGAAAAAAACTTCTTGTAGTTGAAGTAATATGTGCCACCAAAGTTTGGGTTTCGGATCCATATGGGTTTGCCATCAATGGCTCCTACACAATGCGGCAGATTCCATCGTTCCTCATAGCCGCTGGCAACCTCCTTCCATGCAGCAGGCGATTGTGGCGTCTTGATCTCCTGATCTCCGTAGACAGAAATGATGGCCTGGCAGGTGTCGGGAACAATTTGGCTGATGGTGTTGTGGGCAACACGAAAGTTGTATTGCAGGCTCTTATAGGAATCACCCGTAGCGAGGAAACTTAGGGTGATGGCCACCCGCAGACCAGGAGGAATGGGGTTACGCCAGAATGTAGGTTTCCTCTGAATGAGGGGTGTGACACATTCAACTATCTCATCAAATAGTGGTTTGTCTACCCGGGTGAAGTTTTTGTAGAGTTGTGGACATTCGGTGGCCAACTCTTTCATCAGCTTCTCATAATGGCCATGTTCAGGCCTTCGTTGTAGATATGGCCACACCCACACTGTCCTCTTGCTCCTTTCATTCTTCTTCTCTTCTTCTTCTTCATGGATGTTGTTTGCTATTGCAAGCAGTTCCAACATTTCTATGTAGGAAATGATCCATTGCATGAGCCGGGTGTTATGCCTGTTCTCCGGTTTGATTAGGGAGTTCACCATCTTGAACTCCTCCAGGATGTATTCCGTGATGTTCTTCATGGTGCCGAGTCAGGAGTGGGAATGGGAACGTTGTGGCCAGCCATGCCCTTTTCTAGTTCCCAGATTCCAACCAAGACATACGTGGTTGACAAAGACTGTCTTTGTATGTGTTTGGACAAACGGGGTGTGCCTACGATTGTCCGGACACGGTCCACGTAATGCCTACAAACTCACAAGACGTACGGCCTCAGCTACGTAGGTATTGTGGGGGCGTGGCCATGGGTGTGGCCTGTGTTCCGCAAATCGGGCAGCCCAGGCGGACTAACGGGGACATGCTTACGCAAGTCGCAAGCACGTACGTAGCTCCATACGACTACATTACGTCTGACGTAACACTGGCCCCGTTACGGTACGTATGTCGGGTAGTGCAATAGTCTTCCTCTATACGGGCGTACACGGCCGGACTACGCCCGTCATTACACAAAATTGGCGATCACGCCTGACGGGAGCATACGGGAGCGATATACGTGAATGTGTGACCCCAGCATTAGACATGTTTCTTTATACGCCGGTATATACGGTATACTCAGTTTCATTTCATCTGACGGTATTGAATCCCTAATTTCTTGATACTTAATGGAAAAATATGAAATCATGTCTCTGCATCATATTAAGTCCAAGTTTATATAATTAGCACCACATTTCACTACAAAATTTTCAAAATAACTGAGAAATCCTGATGGGAACTTAGCATTTTTTTACCGTCAGTTGAAAAGAAACAGACTAGTGAGAGACACATCAACAGTCACATAAAAACCCACCAATCACCTCAATTCGCCACATGCCGCATGTCATTCGTATGGCATTGGCAATAATTCGTCTACACATTCGCACTACTGTCGCCCTATTCGCTCAAAAAGCAGCATTGCCAATAATTGGAATTTGCAAATTGGCGAATCAGGGCGAATTGGTGCGAATTGTGCGACTATAGTGCGACCAAGGGCGAATGAAGGGAGACAAAGGGCGAATGTCGCACAACATTCGCCAACATTTTCAGTTTTCGTTTTTTGGGTATGCTCAAAATTTAACGGCGTATCTAGGCGAATCTGGGCGACGCTAGGGAGACCGTTGTGCGATTTCGGCGACAATTGGAGAATATTCGAGCGAATATGGCGAATTTTGGCGAATTTTGGGACAGACAAAAAAATCCTATCGCCCTCTGTCGCTGGGCGTTCGCCATCGAAAAGTCGCACAGTGGGATACCCCCTTAATGGAATCGAGGAAAAAAAAATACAGAACAAATATACGAGTACAGCACTATGAGGGGTACAGTTGGCCACATAAGTTTTGTTCCTTGTAGCAATGTTATGTATGAAAGTAAAATAAAATAAAAGAATATCAAGTGTGGTTTCTTTTAATTATCAGTTGACTAATCAGATTGGTTACCACTACATAATAAACTACACTCATAACTCAATCGTGCACATTATAGTTCCATGTAGAAGATCACGGAAAGGAACAGAACTTATGTAGGCAACTGTACATACGGATGCCATAGTCTCTAGCCCACTCAAAATAATTCGTGGGCCCCTTATGTTATATTTTTGTTTTGTTGTGTGTGCAATTGTAACTATCTGGATTGATTATAGACAGAAGCTTTTTCAAAAAAATAATTACAGTATATAGGTTTGTAGTTTATGTATAAAAAATATAATTCATAAATTCGTTTCCAGAGATATACTTCCATAACTATACTGTATTTTATACAGTAGGTGAAGTCCACAAATATTTATGAGTGGGCTAGAGACTATGGTATCCTAGTGTACAGCTGTAGAAGCAGACACGTTTAAGGGGAGATGGGTCGTTTTTCTGGATACCTTTCTCCCTCATGTTTAGCCCCATTAGTTTTGAGATTATATAACGTTCGGCCCAGTAGTTTGACGATTGTATCACCTTTCACCCCATTTCGTTGTCAATTTTAAGAATGTTGACTACACAAGCTCTTGTGAGATATCGGCTTAATGAAGAAATCTGGCTTAATGTTTCCACCACCAAGGCATATTTAAATGTATAATCGTTAATGAATGGGTTAGAGTAAATGGGCCGTAAATTCCCACATCAATTTCCTGGTTGACTTTCCCCAAATGATATAAATAATAGCTTGATTACTCTAGTCTTTAAAATTATAGAGGTTAGAGGTCACGAATTCTGGACTACCTATAATGCATTGATTATAGCCGCAGGGTGACAAACCGGGGCGATGTTGCTTTGGGACCAAGTTGAGGGCGAGAGGGAACACAGGACATTTTGCATGAAATTTGACCAGTTGCGAGTTTCATTCAGTAAGGAAGTTGGAGCCGTAGACATCGATGTTTACAAGAATGATCAGCTTAAATACGGCTATACAGTAATAAATACGGCTATACAGTAATAAATACGGCTATACAGTAATAAATACGGCTATACAGTAATAAATACGGCTATACAGTAATAAATACGGCTATACAGTAATAAATACGGCTATACAGTAATAAATACGGCTATACAGTAATAAATACGGCTATACAGTAATAAATACGGCTATACAGTAATAAATACGGCTATACAGTAATAAATACATAAAATCTAATTCAAGATACTGTTTATCCTCAGATACCTACATTGAGTTAGCCATGTAATTACTGCCATGGTCTTACAGGCACTAAAGAGCGTAACTGTAACGGTGTATATTTACGAATAATGACTCTAGAAACCTGGAACATAATTTTGGGGGAATGGATATGAAAAGTGCTTAGTTTCCCAGCCTCACAGTAGCATTACCAAAGTGAATATATCGTAGACTGATTAAGGGGAGATATGTCGCTTTTTTAGACCCCCTTCTCCCTCATCCTTAGCCCCATTAGATTGGCGATTTTATGAAGTTGCGACTCATTTCTGTCAATTTTAAGAACTTTCCTGCCATTTAGGTGTAGATTTTTTCCTGGCGAGCGATAGCGAGCCTGTAATTTAAGAGTAATTGGTCTTCGGCCGGGACATTTTTCTACCGAAAAATTTACAAATTTAGCTTGAAAGGGAGTCTAGGGGGCGTCTTTTTAAGCTTGATGGAGGTCTAGCGAGGAAACTAGAAACAAAATAATTAATACCATAAAGTGAACCATCTCCCATTAAAGTATTAGAAAGCGAGTATATTAAATGTTTCATATATCAATAATAATGAAAAGAACAGCGAGTAAAGCGTTAGAAACAGCCGGTGATATCACAAGGTTTCATAAATCCATAATAATATAAAGAACGCTGTCAAGACATTCCTAAACCGTGGCTGGGAGTTGAGAGTGAAAGAGAAAAGGAGTGTTGAGGATTGACCACTTGCGAGTTTCAGGCTATAAGGAAGTTGGAGCTGTAGACAACGATACTTAACAAAGTTTACAGCTAAAATACGGTCGTAGTACATATATAAATACATAAAACCAAATTCACCATACCATTTATCCATCAGAAACTTACATTATTATTGCATTTATGTTTATTTTTTATGTTCACGGTTCCAACTTCCTTATAGAATCTTTGTACCCTGCAATGGAGAGGATGTGAGATGGAGATTATGTGTAATTTTTATATTTATTAATATTATCATCATTCTAAACACCAATAACCACCCAAATGAAATTAATGAAAGCATGTGATTCTCCCAGGATTCGAACCCAGGACACCACATAGAGAACTTACACGCTCTAACCATTTCACAATGAAAACAAATGAGGAAAATAAGAAGAGAGGAATAAATAGAAGAGAAGAATAATAATAGACATGGATCTACAAGAGGGGGAAGAGGATGGGAAAAGGTCCAAAAAGGGAAAGAGGAAGGGAGTAACAGGTCGAATGGGGAGGGGGAAGGGAGAAAAACTATATATAAGGTGGAAGAGGAGGAGGAACATGTGAGAGAAGGAAGAGGTGCATGTTGGAAGAGGAGGAGCGTGTGGGAGGAGGAGAGAGTGGGAGGAGGAGCATTTGGGAGAAGGAGGAGAAGCGTCTGTGAGAAGGAGGAGAAGCGTCTGTGAGAAGGAGGAGAAGCGTCTGTGAAAAGGAGGAGCATGTGGGAGGAAGAAGACATGTGGGAGGAGGAGAAGGAACATGTGGTAGGATGAGAAGCATGTGGTGGGAGGAGGAGGAGCGTGTGGGAGGAGGAGGAGGAGCGTGTGGGAGGAAGAGGAGCGTGTGGGAGAAGGAGGAACAAGTGGGAGGAGGAGGAGCATGTAGGAGGAGGAGCGTGCGGGAGGAGGAGCATCGGAAGGAGGAGGAGGAGGAGAAGGAACATGTGAGAGGAGGAGGAGGAGCGTGAGGGAGAAGGAGGAGGAGAGTGTGGGAAGAGGAAAAGGAAGAGGAGCGTGTGGGAGAAGGAGGAGCGTGTGGGTGAAGGAGAAGCGTGCGGGAGGAGGAGGAGCATCTGGAAGGAGGAGAAGGAGCGTGTGGGAGGAGGAAGATGAGAAAGACGGGAATGAAGACGTGGAATTAGAGAGATGAAGAGCTCCTGAGTATTCATCTGTCCCTTTTGACATATTATGTACCCACTTTCATTGTACCCACACTAACGCACGCACGGACACATACACACTCTCTCACACACACAAGCACCCTCTCGTTTTATTTTCAAATATTTCACCTCAAACGAGCAACCGCTTACCTGGATAATCTCTCTCACACAAAAACACACACTCTCTCTCTCTCTCTCTCTCTCTCTCTCTCACACACACACACACACACACACACACACACACACAAGTATTGTACATAAGGAGTACACGCACTCATCCACTCACACCAATGCAGACGTGAACACCAAAACAAATATACCGCTACAAGCCGAAACTGGACAGATTAGGTTTACTTCCAACACTCTGAAAGGGTTAACACTCCTATATTTAGCCTTTTATATACATTTCAATACACAACATGTACAGAGTAGTCTAGTTGGTTCTCAAAGATACGAGCCACCTGCTACATGGATACCCACCCCCCCTCCCACATACACAGATACTCAAATACACACACGAGTAATTCCACGTCAGGGGAGGTGTGGTGGAGTGGTCATGCCACTGGATTGGTAATCCAATGGACCCGGGTTCAAATCCCGATATGTCAATGGGAAGATATTATTGGGATTGAATTTGTGCTGTACCTAGTATCAGTGCATTACCACAAAGCCCACCGAAATGCCAAAAAAATACCCTCATTGTTCCCTGATTAAATAACACTGTATGAATATTCCCATATTCAAAATATGTTACAGGGGGACAATGCCTAGTGAGTTCACTGCTCAATAGGTGGCATTCTGAGAGGGAGGGTCTGAGTCTGGAGGGTGAGACGGTGAAGCACTTGAGCGAAGCAACCAGCCGCTTCAGAGATGGAGCTGCTTTGAGCCATGATGGATGCTTCACATGTCTCACTCCCCAGGCTGGAACAAGACCTCACGGGCTTCACCGTGTTGAGCGGTGGAATGTACAGGCTCTCAGCCTATGCCCGAGAGGGAGTAGTTGGAATATAGAAAAAAAAAAAAAAACATACTCAAATACACACACAAACACTTTACTCCGTTAATCCTCAATCCATTTTGCTTCCATTATTTTCCCACACAGGAACTGCTACCATCCTCAACCCACCCGGGATTGCTTCGAGACCCTCCGTGCGCTGTAAGATTATGGCTTAACGAGACTCGATAAGAACGGCGTGGAGGTAAAAGGGGCACTCGATCACGGGGGGGGGGGGGGGGGTAACAATGCTGTGTGTATGAGAGAGAGAGGCGGGGAAGTAAAGGGGGCACTCGATCACGGGGGGGGGGGGGGGTAACAATGTTGTGTGTGTGAGAGAGAGAGGCGGGGAGGTAAAGGGGGCACTCGATCACGGGGGGGGGGGGGGGGCGTAACAATACTGTGTGTGTGAGAGAGAGAGGCGGGGAGGTAAAGGGGGCACTCGATCACGGGGGGGGGGGGGGGTAACAATGCTGTGTGTGTGAGAGAAAGAGGCGGGGAGGTAAAAGGGGCACTCGATCACGGGGGGGGGGGGGGGGGGTAACAATGCTGTGTGTGTGTGTGAGAGAGAGAGAGAATGTGAGTGTGATCTCCAAGTTTGTAGATAAATCGTGCTAAAGGGATTGAACAAATCGGCAGGGGTATTCAAACCAAATCAATGTTGTGAGACGTTTTAGATGCCACTAAACTTGAAAAGGATCATACATGCTACCGGTGTCACACGAGCGCCTTTAACCCCTTCTTTACCGTTGATGTATTTTTCATTCTATTCTGGCAACTATTAGACGATTTTGTTCAGCTTAGGAAGAACGTCTATCCATTAAAAGGCTTCAGACTATCTCCATGAATCTTTTTAGCTACCATATAGCTATCCTAAGCTTCACAAAATCGTCTATGTGTAGCTGAAATACAGATATAAAAGACGTCGCCGGTACAGAAGGGGTTAACGGCAATTTGTTATGAGCAATTTTTTCTCTCCGAAATACTGTTGCAACACTTGGAACAACAGTGTTTTGGAAGGCAAGTAACCTCGAGGGGTCGCATGACCTGTTGTTGCTAGTTTTCCTCTGTACCCTTTGTACTGCGTGTGTAAGAGAGAGAGGGGGGAGAGAGAGAGAGAGAGTTTGTAATTACCAAGTGAGCTCTTTATCTCTCACAAACAGAGAGAGAGAGAGAGAGAGACAGGAGGGAGTGAGTTTGTGATTACCAAGTGAGCTTTATCTCTCTCACGCACAGCCACACAAAAAAAGAGAAAGTGAGAACGAGCGATATCATGCTAAGGAAGGCGATTTATGAAGGGAGCACTTGATCACGGTGGTGGAGTTAACACAGTTGTAGAGGAGGGGAGGAGGAGGAGGGTGTATTGGAGGGAGGAAGGTAGTGGAGAAGGATAGTGGTGATGGAGGGTTGGGAGTGGGTGGTGATGGTGGTGGGGAGGAAGGGTGGTGGTGGAAGATAATGTTGGGGATGGGTGGGCGGGAGAATGGCGAGGAGCAAGCAAGTGGGAAGGGATGGTGATGGGAGGAATAATGGTGAAAATGGTGAGGGATGAGCGAGGTGGTGGTTGGAGGGTGGGAGGGGCAGGGAAACTGTAATTGAAATCATCCCGTTTCCCGGGGTAACAACGGGGTGCCCAGCACGATCAATGCACACAATAATTGGGTTGTGTATATAGCATTTGGTTATATATGATGCAAAGGGAGCGAAGGAGGTGGTGGAAGGGAGAATAGGTGTGGTGGGGAGGGGGGGGGGATGGTGCAAGAGAGGGAGGGAGGTAGTGGGAGAGGTGGAGGGAAGAAGTACAGGAACTCAGAACCACCAGTGGCACAATAATTGGGCAGTTTATACAACATTTGGTTATACAGGTGGTACGCGGGAAGAAGGGAGGGAGGAGTGGGAGAGGTGGAGGGAGGGTAATAGGAGAAGCAAGGGAGGGAGTGGGAGAAGTACACTTGCGGGAATAAAACAAGGGATGGATGTAGTTACCAAGTGTACCACTACCGACATACAACATAAATCATCTATAACTACTTATAATAAAATAAATACTTAAAAATCTATACAAGTATACAAGGTTCGAATCCACGGACTGCCACATGTGTTTGTAAATTTCATTAATCGATTTTAGGAGTATAGTTGGTTGTTGGAAGGAACATAATAATTGATATTGGTTCAGGGGTAATTTATCGAGAAGACTTCCCTAGTGGTTAAAGCCCCATTAATTGCTCCTTCCATTCACATATGCATAGCCTACGTGAGTTGCAGTTGGGATGTGTGTACATGCTTAGATTGATATGCAGGATTCGAAGTTACATAATAAATCGTAGGCAGTGTCCACCAACCTTTAACGGTCTTCGTCGTGCGATGCATAAGGTGTTGATTTTCGGTGTGAGCATCCTGGGTTCGAATCCACGGACTGCCACATGTGTTTGTTAATTTCATTAATCGATTTTAGGAGTATAGTTGGTTGTTCGAAGAAACATAATAATACTCGGTTAGGTTAGGTTGTTTGGTTAGGGTAATGTATTTGTGTATCCAAAGGCAGGCAAAATAGACGGAGTCATGATGGTGAGCGTCCGCGTAGTGTAAACAAGACGGGTAACTACATTTTTGCCAAAAACAAAACACGCACTCATTACACTACGTTCTAAATATTCTGGAAGTAGGCCCAAAGTTTGCAATAAGACAGACTTATGTTTTCACGCGATTCATTCCGTTCACACACATATATAATTATATAGCTCGCCAGTGTAAAGATATATTTTTCTCCAAGACTGTACAGTACAGTTAAGAGTATAAATCACGACGCACCCATTTGAATCATATTGAAAACAAACAAAACAATGTTCTAATATAGGCCGGATGCTTCGGAACCTGGCTTCAAAATTACAGACACTCAATGATATAACCTAAAGTATGCTGAGAACTGTAGGCTACACTACAGGCACCCAGAAAAATCAAAGGCACAATAATTGGAAATTGTGTAGGTTACAACATTTGGTTCCATTTGAAGATTAGCTAGTTAGTTAAAATAGGACTTCAGAGGCTATCAACCCACGTGGATTATTTAACCAGCACACTGTAACTCAAGAACACCGTCAGGGCTGGATCCCCTTTTCGAGAACTCCAGTCCCTTGTATAATGCATTTGAATAGAAAGGACCGGAAAGTGGTGGTGGGTGGGAGGGAGATGTGGGATAGAAGTGGGAGGAGGGGAGAGAAGGAAAGGTGGTGGGCGGGAGGAAGCATGGAGACAAGTGAGGGAGGGAAGAGGGAGAAGGGGATGTTAAGAACTGGCACTCGGGTACACAAGGGCTCTCAATCAGGACTCTAATACGGCTCGCTGCCACAACGGAAACACACGATCCCAACCCCTGAGTACTGCCAGCCGAACAAAAAACACCAATACCCTCCAGAGTTCAATCTGCTATAACGGGGTATACAAGAACTCGGTACTAGTGTTCAACAACAGACTAATAAAGAGACAGGAATTATCTAGTCTGGTCAACAATCAAACAATGAAGTAAGAAACAACAACACCAAAGAATAGTGTTGGCCGAAGCCGAAGTAATCCACCCTTGACTAAGAACTTAAGAAGTCCTCCACCCTCTACTTCGGATCGGCACTATTACGTTACGTTAATTAATAGTCCTTAAGCATCGAGCAAGGAATCTTCTGAAAAAAGTTAGATGCTTCTCGGATGCTCGTAAGAAGTACGTATCGGATTTTGAACAGTAATTCAATAAGCAAAAACACTGGCAATTAAATACTATTAAAGGTTTAAATTGGCAAAAGAATAATTAAAAGAATATGCAATAGTAAATGGCAAACATTAAAAAGAAGTACTCCGCTAATGCAACGGCAATAGCCTACTCGGATTGTGCTCGTGGGCCACTAATCACTTGTGACGTTGACCACTCCGTTAGAACCGCATGGCTTGTCCTACAGTGACTCGCTAGGATCGCCAGGGCAGTGGATGGGGCTACAGTTTATGTATTAGAGTGTGCTTTATTTCATATGAAAGCTCGTGTCATGGGCAGTCCAGAAAGGCTCTTTGTTTTCGCCCATGTCAAGGCTTTATATATTTAATTGTAAAGTATATGTTTTGTCATTAACTAGTAATGATAGGATCTGGGAGAGAGAGAGGGAGTAGAACAGAGTGAGAGGGGGCGCGCAGTGTTTTTTGTCCCGCTCGATGACGTCACGGCTGGCTGCCTCGCGGGGGTTGGTGGAGGGAGGTCCTTACCATGCTGTGAGCTCTTGTTAGTGGCCAGATCACTTGTAACCGCTGTTTTCCCACGCGGCTCCAGCTAGTGCGAGTATATATACAGGTTCCTCGCCACTCTCTCCCTCAGATCTGGTTTCTAGAACACACCCATCTTTTTGTCCCTTGCCATCTATCCCCGCTCCGCACCTGAGAATCTTTTCCTCTGCCTATCTCTCTCATTTTCCATATCTTTCACCACCTTTCTATTCACATTATATCCCCTCTGGTTAACTCTGCAAAATCAGCTTCATGCTGGCCAGTTGTATTGTGTGTTAAGGTCTGATATAACCTGTGTATGTTAGTTGTTAAGATAAGTGGATCACGAAGCATTGGTTGGCTTTCATATTGCCGCTTCCTATAATTATTAGTGTTCTGCTGGATTAGATAATGCTAGACTGGGAGTCTGATATAATAGGTATTGTTTCCTATGAGTGCTGGCTTTAGTTAAAAGCGGCACGACATACCTGAGAACTGGAGTTGATTGAGTAAATTCTAGTCTGTGTGCCATTGAGAGTAGAGCATGCACGAATGAGGGCTTTTTGCCTATACCATTCTGCACTGTTCTAGTCTCGATTGTTTGTCTTTGAGGTACGCCAGGAGAACGCTTAATACTTCGGTATTAAGGTTTCTTAACCCGGGAGCTGCGGGGAGACTCTTAAGAGTTCCCCCGGCGGACTGCGGGAAGACTCTCCTGAGTAAGTAAAATTAAAAAATCAACTTTTGACATCAAAATTTTTATTTTTTTTTATTTTTTTTTTTTTTTATTTATTTTTTTTTTTTTTTGGCCCCTGGGCCATGCAAAATCTCAGTCCTCTACCTCCCCTCCTTCCCCACTTTCCTCCTATCCCTCAGTTATCACCTATTTTCCCTATTATTCCCTTATTCTGAGGTATATTTTTGTGCTAACATTAGCGAGTTGCAAGCAGGGTGTTGTCATCACTGATGGCAATCGAGTGCGAGAGAGAGAGAGAGTATCGATCGACTGTGTCGCAGTGGCCTTGGGGAAAATTGGCGGGAAGGTAGCTTGCCTCACCCATACATTATACAACTCGCGGGCTATATCTCCGATTTTGACCATCCAAACGCTGTTTTCACTCGTTTTATTGTCGTTTCAGGTTAATACCTTTATAATCAACCCATAATAGGCGCATATGGATAATTATTAATGCTATTAATGGTACAATGAATATTTTAGTGACGGAAACACCTCAAATACGTCAGCACAGGGGGAGGTTTTCAATTACCCCCGTGCGCACTTCAGAGGTTAAGAGAGCTACCCTTCATTATAACGTAATATTTGACGCACAGACTTGAGATTTGCACTAGGCTATGCAGCATGCCATGCGCACCAGTATCTTGTATCATTGACTCTAGCTAGACTTTATCAATCATAGTAGACATTAAGTATATTAACCTAATTACTCTTTTTATGCATACCCATTTATGATTACACAAGCATTTCGCAGCCTAGTTTGATGTATTGAGACACAAACGACTTAGGCTCTTTTTGTTGATAGGAATACTGCATTGTGGCGATTATTATTAGTGTTGTAGTGTTTAGGATATTCTTGGCTCCGACGGCATTATATATTCTGCCTTTTTGTGTGCATAGCCTGCACGAGCATTGCTCCCCTGCCTGCCTTTTTGGGTTCCATTTCCGATACGAGCATCTTTATAACATCTAACATTTAAAGAAGATTCCTTGTTAGTGTTGAAGGACTTTAGTGCACTTTCTTTCATGCAGGAGTGCCTGACATTTATTGATTAAAGTAACGTAAGCTGTAACTTCTCTTACCACCTTACTTTGCATACCATAACCAAGCACCTTCGGTTATTGGTAGTAATAGGCTGTTTTCACATAACATTAAGCCTAGAGTAGAAGCACATTTATTGAGTTTTTTTTTTTTTTTTTTTTTTTATTCCAACTTACTTCCTCTCGGGCATAGGCTGAGAGCCTTAACATTCACCGCTTTACAATGAACAGTGAAGCCCGTGAGGTCTTGTTCCAGTCTAGGGAGTGAGACATGTGAAGCACGTAGAGTACAACGAGCACCTGCCATCTTGCCTTCACATGAGGCACGGTGCTCACTCATGGCCCGAAACGACCCCATCTCTGAAGCCATCTCGTTCCCGTGCTTCACTGTCTCACCCTCTACACTCGGACTCTCACACTTACACACACACAACGCCACCTGTTGAGCAGATAACTCACCAGGCATTGATAGCCTATTATTGCATATAGAACTCTGTACAGTATTTGTGTTCTTTGTTCACTGGGAATATACTTCAGAGGTTGGAGCTAGCGCTTTCCGTTGTAACATTTATGCCATTACTAGTCCAATGAATAAGAGCCCTGATATATTTAAACCTCAGTCGTAACACATCAAACCCGCGACTGACTGCGTTTGTAAATGAATAACTTTATTTTATCCCCCCCTCAGTTACTAACCCATCTGTCCCCTACTAACTTCCTAATCCTGTCACGGACATTAGTTCCAGGGCAGTAGTTCCCTTTCCAATGTTCCCTTACCCACTCTAAACCACTGTTTGGACACTTGATCCTCAGTGTTTTGGAGGACAAGCAGCCTAGAAGGGTCACTAGACCTGTTGTTGCTTGATTTATTTTGTACTCCTTTGTACTCCTTTCGGGTTTGGGC
>JBAKBP010027490.1:0-30037 GCA_037953745.1 Lithodes maja | reverse complement strand
GTGGTAGTCCTCCCTCTTACCTCTTCTACCATGCCTGGAACCCTTCAGGATCTCTCCATCAGGGCCCATGACATTGATGGCCTCATCTCCTCGCCTTCTCCTCTTGATGGTAAATGATACCCTCTCAATGGTGGCAAGAGAGGGCACATGATGGAGAGGATTGGGTTTGGAGATGCCAGTGGAGTGGACAAAAATTTCACCTCCAATGTAGGTGATGAAACCAAAGCCTTTTTGTGCATTGAACCACTTAACGTGGCCAGTGAGCTTGGTGGTGGCACTGGAAGTATCAGGCATCTTGATTGGCTGGCTGATCTCTGCTGGCTGTCTCTGCTGCCTCGTCGAACAGTGGTCAATTCGTTTGTGTATGAATATATTTAAAGTAACTGATATATTACAATTTTTTTTTTTTTTACAACATTTGCTTTACGTTCGTATTTCATGCTATGACATTTAATATACATCACAAATATATGTGAGCTAATCAATTTTTAGATACCCCAAACCGGGATCAAACCTCCGACATTCTGAACGAGTGTCCAAACTTTCGATCCACTACACTACAACTCAAGAAATTGAACATAAAAATGGAAGGTTTAAAAAAGATATGTTTAATAATTATACAGTAAGTGTGTTCCTACTGTTTTATGCTGATAGATTGTTGCTAGCAGCAAAATTGGAGGACGTAGCAAGAAATTTGACAATTTTAACTCTTATTTAGTGGGTAGTAAGGTATTTTACACAGTACAGCTCAGCGGGCATAATCCCGAAATATTTGCTCACTTTCACTCGCCCTAGCGCCGTTACTATCCTAACAAGTGCGCATGGGGGTAATTGGAAACGTCCCCCTGTGCTGACGTATTTGAGGTGTTTCCGTCACTAAAATATTCATTGTACCATTAATAGCATTAATACTTATCCATATGCACCTATTATGGGTTGATTATAAAGGTATTAACCTGAAACAACAATAAAACGAGTGAAAACAGCGTTTGGATGGTCAAAATCGGAGATATAGCCCACGAGTTGTATAATGTATGGGTGAGGCAAACTGCTTTCCCGCCAATTTCCCCCAAGGCCACTGAGACACAGTCGATCGATACTCTCTCTCTCTCTCTTGCACTCGCTTGCCATCAGTGATGACAACACCCTGCTTGCAACTCGCTAATGTTAGCACGAAAATATACCTCAGAATAAGGGAATAACAGGGAAAATAGGTGATAACTGAAGGAGAGGAGGAAAGTGGGGAAGGAGGGGAGGTAGAGGACTGAGATTTTGCATGGCCCAGGGGCCATAATTTTTTTTTTTTTTTTTTTTTTTTTTTTTTTTTTTTCGATGTCAAAAGTTGATTTTTTTTTTCACTTACTCTCAAGAGTCTCCCCGCAGTATGGCTCCAATGCGAACGAAACGATCATTTTTGGAAAGAGCAACTCTTCGTATCTCCATATTAGTCTATTATGGATGTTATGAGCGAGTGTGGAGGATGGGAAGAGGTGAGGAAGAGGAGGTACTTTTTGGTCTATTTCCCAGGCGCGTTCCGATGCGTTTGCTTTGGCCTGACTTTGGCCTCTTGCCCATTCCTTTGGTAATCGGTCTTATTTTTCTCTTATTTCTCCTTATTTCTGTATTCTCTGTATTCCCTCTCTCTCTCTCTTTCTTTCTCTCTCTCTCTCTCTCTCTGGCTAGCTCGCTTTCCCTCTCTCGCGCGCTGTCTCTCTCTCTTCCTCATCCGTATATGTAATTCTCATGATTATTTTCTCTAATCTCTCTCACTCCTATCTGTCTGTCCCTCTCTCTCTCTCTCTCTCTGGCTCGCTCGCTTGCTTTCCCTCTCGCGCGCTGTCTCTTTCTCTCTTCCTCATCCGTATATGTAATTCTCATTATTATTTTCTCTAACTAATCCCTCTATTTAATGTATTTGCTTGTAATATTTCTGTATT
Source organism: Lithodes maja (assembly GCA_037953745.1). Lineage (NCBI taxonomy): Eukaryota > Metazoa > Arthropoda > Malacostraca > Decapoda > Lithodidae > Lithodes > Lithodes maja. Next base: position 28,100 of record JBAKBP010027490.1, on the reverse strand, counting down.
ATTATATCGTTTTCACTCTTTCTTCAGTTCAGTTTCTGTATTTTCTCTCTCTCTTCCTCATCCGTATATGTAATTCTCATTATTATTTTCTCTAATCCCTCTTTCTTTATTTGTTTGTAATATGTCTGTATTATTATATCTTGTTCACTCTTTCTTCAGTTCAGTTTCTGCAGTCTCTCTCTCTCTCTCTCTCTCTCTCTCTCTCTCTCTCTCTCTCTCTCTCTCTCTCTGTTTCGCTTGCTTTGCAGGAATTTTGTTTTTGTTTTATATATAATATATAATTATTTACTTATTATTACTTACTATATCGTATAAACAATAGTAGGTAGCCAACTTACCATAATACCGATACACCAAACCTATACGCATGCGGTTTTGTTTATCACCTGTTTACTAAAGTGCCACCATTATTGATTTTCTTGGAGCCGACTCGAGCGGGAGGGTTTCCAATTGAAGTTAAATCCGCTAGCATATATTGTTAGATGTAAGACATGATAAATACCACTAGAAATATGAATTGGCAAAATCCATATAATATCACTTCGAAATTGTTCTGAAATTTTAAAACAAAACCGCTAGTGTAAGTCATTGCTGCTAGATCGAAGTAAAGGTCTCTAGATCTAGCGGAAGTCGCTATACGTATTGGCAGTACTGCACACTGCCGACGGCGATACGTTGTTGACATTGTTGTTTATGTTCCAGTGGAGGGATGAACAAAATATTTTCCTTGTCCAATAATAGCTATTTCATAGTCCCACAGGACTTATTTTGATATATTTATGACCCCTGGTATGAAGGTATGTTGCCAATATTACCGTAAGACATTTACTGAACGCCTGAAAATAATACGCTATTAAATGCTTGCAATCGAACTTTCAAGCAATTACAAGGTCACATGCAATTATAAAAAGGTATATTGTAGACCACAATCTTCGCCAAGCTTCGTTGTTGCTTGTATTATCGTGAGAAATGTACGGTACACCCTGGTTATCGTGAAAAATTTACCGAACGCCTGCAAATAATACGCTATAAAATGCTTGCAATCAAACTATCAAGCAATTTCAATGTCACATGCAATTATAAATATATAGGTAGACCCAGAGAGGAAGAGACCGAGAGAGAGAGAGAGGAGGTCAAGAACATCTGCTAGGTGTGATTTAACCTGGGAGGGAATATTAGTTAGGGGAGTGCCCTGGCCTACATCAGACAAAGAGAGTACAAAGGAGTACAAACAAAGAGAGTGAGACAGAGAGAGAGAGAGTGTCGTGATAATATAACAATGTTACATATGTATCATATATATGATAAAATAATATATACGGTAGGCCTACATCTGTTCCACACAATCATATAATGCCAAGCACAAATATTCAATCTTTCGTTGTTTGTATTACCGTAAGAAATTTACTGAACGCCTGCAAATAATACGCTATAAAATGTTTGCAATCAAACTTTCAAGCAATTACAAGATCACATGCAATTATAAAAAGGTATATTGTAGACCACAATCTTCGCCAAGCTTCGTTGTTGCTTGTATTATCGTGAGAAATGTACCGTACACCCTGGTTATCGTGAGAAATTTACCGAACGCCTGCAAATAATACGCTATAAAATGCAAAGGAAATTTCTTGTAGAGTGCAATTTTGAGGACGTAATATGCTCTGAGAGAGAGCGGAGCAGTGATTAGGAGTATAAATTACCTCCTGACCGCTCGCCACGGCCGCCGTGGACCTACTACAGGGAATTATATAAGGAAATTACCGTAGTTTAGGGTTTTTGCACTCGTGTTGCACGATCGTTGCAAGACAACCAGTGATCGTAGAAGGATGGTTCGGGTGTCATTGCAAAGCTCAATTTACGCCCTTTCAGGGATACATACTTGTATTACGCTCTGGGTCTTGTTTATGCATGAAAAAGAGCACGGAAACAACCTCATTTAGGGTAAAAAAAAAAAACGCTGGGCGGCACAGTGAAATATACTCCACCACCCGCTCGTAAGGTGATAAACTGCTTGCAATCAAACTTTTAAGCAATTATAAAATGTAAATTGTACTTACCAACACCCACACCAGTATGTTCTTCATCAGGAACATCTCCAATTTGCTGAAGGGTCTGTCCAACATCAACCACAACATCCACCCCACGCAAATTATGCTTGGGGTGAAAGCCTATGATCGGGTTATTTTCGTCTTCCGAGTCATTCACACTACCAAAACTCTCACCCAGACCTTCGATGGTTTCTTCCAACAGCTTATTAGAAAGTTCTGAAGAGTTCAGCATGATATCTAGTTCCTGGCTGGTGAGCCGGGCGTGATTAGTAGGGTGGCGCGACGCACTAGGGATGGCGGCCACCGAATCGAACACGGGCAAATCTGGACCTTCCATTACGGCTGCTTGAGGGTTACTGAGTCACAGTCACGCAGTGGGGATGTGCGGGTGGGCCCTTGTAGTACACCGGCTGACCACCAAGTTTCGCTTTCCACCTAAATTAGGGCGGGAATACGCCCACATACTTTAGTCCGATCCCGCCATTTAGTCCAATTTTATCGTTTCGGACTTAAGTCCGACCCCGATCTTTAAGTGTTAATGAAGACAAGTGAAAAATGTGGGTTAGAAAACAAAAAAATAATATAATATTGAATATGAGAAACATGCCAGACGAAATAGGAGTGAACGTAATTGAACAAATAAAGTATTTAGGACTTATATTAGAAAACAAAATTAATTTGTTTAACCCGGCAAGTGCGGGAAGACTCTTAAGAGTTTCCCCGGGCGACTGCGGGAAGACTCTTAAGATCCGGGGCCTAAAAAAATCCATTTAAAACACCCCAAAAAAAATAGATTTTGTTTTTCTTTATTATTATTTTTTTTTGCCCCTGGGCCATGCCAAATATCACTCCACCACATCCCCTCCTTTCCCACTCACCCCCTCCTTCAATTATCACCTATTTTCCCTGTTATTCCCTTATTCTGTGGTCTATTTTCGTGCTAACATTAGCGAGTTGTTATCAGGGCGTTGTCATCAGTGTTACCAAGCGTGGGAATTAGGGGAGAAGTCAGGAAGAGAATTGAGAGGTACCTCCAGTGTCTCTCAAAGCTTCGTGAGTGGAAGGTTGGCTCACATTCACTCACACACACTCTCGCTTTCATTTCGCGATTTTGACCAGCCAAACACTGTTTCCACTTGTTTTATTGTTGTAACTGGTTAATATCTTCATATTAATACTAAAATAGGCGCATGTGAATAAGTATTAACAATATTTATGGTAAAATAACGATGTTAGTGATGGGAACAGCTCAAATACGTGCGCACAGGCGTGTGGTGTCTCATACCCCCCATGCGCGGCCGAGAGGTTAACACCTTACGAGCGGCCTATGCAGTTTATTTATATGTACCGCCCAGCGGGGTGTTTTTACCCAAAATAGGGCTGTTTATGTGATCATTTTCATGCCTAAATAAGACCCAGAGCGTAAAACAAGTATCTATCCCTGAAAGGGCATAAACAGAGCTTTCCAATGACACCATAACGATTCTTTTATGATGGCTATTTTTCTTGCAACAACCGTGCAACGCGAGTGCAAAAAGCATGTAATTCGGCACTTTCCCCATACAATTCCATATATAGCGAGTGAGAGAGGGAGGGAGGAGGTGGGATTCGTGTCAGTAGGTTCGCCGCGGTGGTCTGGAGCAGTCATACGCTCGCTACTCTCCTGCCACCACTTGTTTCTCTCTCTCAGCAACATTACGTGCTGAAATTGCCACACGACCTATGTCGAGCGCCGCCAGATAGTCCAGATTTATTATACTCGACTTATGTTGCTCGCCGCTAATTAAGGGTTAAACAGCAAAAGGGTGAGATTGTAAATAAAGCGAGATAATTACCAAATGTCACATATTCAGTCATAGCCAGAAGTTGCAATTAAGTAATGGTTATTAGGATGTGGAAAATACAGAAGTGGAGTTAAGAACCGAACTAATCCAGACAATGAATGAAGGATGGCCGAAACAACTCCAGGTAAACTCCAGGTAAGGGGGTACTAATAGTAGGTCTAAGTAGAGGTGGAGAAGGAGGTTGGAACACTATTGAGCGGAGAGGAGAAGGTATAGACAGCGGAGGTTAGTGAGGGGGGAGAAGGTGATCAGAGTAGGGGAGAAAGAATAGATAGATTAAATAGTAAAGAGGTGTAGAAGATGGACAGTAAGGAGAGAACAAATATGTTGAAATGGTGGAGGAGGCGGTTACTGGGAGACTACAGCAAAGGAAAATATTCCGTTTAAGCCTTTTCCTTCATTACTTTTCTTTAACTATCTCTTCTATGACTACTAATTTTATAAGCTGTATCTTACTCTAGCTCAAGCATTTTCTGGAAAAGCCGCTAACTAGGCAAGCCGTTCTCTTGCAAAGCGAGGACAACGAGTCCGTCGAAGATGAAGAAGTGGTAAAACATATAGGAAAAGTGTATTAATACCATTAATTAATATAAGTGAAACAGAAATATAAACACTACAAATAATTTAAATAATAGAAAACGGTGTATTTAGAAAGATATTAGGAGCTTCAAAATGTGCACCGATATGTACATTAAGAGGTGAAATTGGGGCTTCAATAATGAAAACTAGGATAATAAATAGAAGATTGCAATATGTGAAAAGTATTAAATAAGGAGAAAACCAGCTGTTAAAATAAATAGTAAGGGAGATGTATGGTGATGATAGAAACAAACTGATGAAAGGGACAAAACCTTATTTGAGAATGGGCTTCCCCGAGATGTTATAGACTGCAGCACCGTTGATTCATTTAAACTTCGCCTAGACAAATATCTCGCATCAAACCCGCGACTGACTGCGTTTGTAAATGAATAACTTTATTTTATCCTCCCCTTAGTTCCTATCTGGACCCATCTGTCCCCTACTAACTTCCCAATCCTGCCACGGACATTAGTTCCAGGGCAGTAATATCCTTTCCAATGTTCCCTTACCCACTCTAAACCACTGTTTGGACACTTGATCCTCAGTGTTTTGTAGGACAAGCAACCTAGAAGGGTCACTAGACCTGTTGTTGCTTGATTTCCTTTGTACTAACTGTAGGTCTGAGAAGAGAAAATATCCTAAGAATGAAGATGAAATAAATAAAAGAGGCAATAAGGAAATGCGATTCAGATAATTGGAGAGAAGAGGTACTCTCTCTCTCTCGCTCTCTCTGTCTTTTCTTCTTTATCTTCTTCAATTAGCTTCCAACGTCCACTGGGAGACTTAGCGCTGGGCTGACAGTACAGGGAGAAATGAACACGGACGGACGGGGAAAAAGCAAGATGATGAGAGAGAGAGAGAGAGAGAGAGAGAGATAAGAGAGGGGGGGGGGGGGGCTTATGTTGATACAGTTCACGATATACTAAAATCGTGTTATCATTATTTTTAACAATCACATTTTGTTTAACACCTAACGAGCGGCCTAGGCGGTAATTTATAATTTATGTACCGCCCTGCGGGGTGTTTTTACCCTAAATAGGGTTGTTTACGTGATCATTTTCATGCCTAAATAAGACCCAGAGTGTAAAATAAGTATGTATCCCTGAAAGGGCATACACAGAGCTTTCCAATGACACCCCAACCATCCTTGTACGACCGCTAGTTTTCTTGCAAGTATCGCGCAACACGAGTGCAAAAACCATGTAATTAGGTACTTTCCCTACATAATTCCCTGTGTAGCGAGTGTGATGGGGGAAGGAAGGGTGGTTTTCACTTCAGTTGGCCCACCGCGTTGGTGTGCGACGGTCATAGCCTTACTACGCTCCTCACACCGCTCAGCTCTCTCTCTCTCTGCAACATTACGTGCTGAAAATGGCACACGACATAAGTTGTGAAATGCCACTTTGTCCAAATTTCTTTCACACGACATAAGTTGCGCGCCGCCAATAAAGGGTTAAAGAGATGCAAACTGTAATGCAAGAGGGAAGTTATTAACAGTGAAAAATAATATCATTAAATATTTAAAAGGAGCTGTGTCAGACAAGTATGAAACCTAGACGATAGAGGAATATATAGGACTTCAGAGGCTATCAACCCATCTGGATTATTTAGCCAGCACACTGTAAGTCAAGAATATCGTCAAGATCAGAACCCCTTTTCCAGAACTCCAGTCCCTTGATAGAGGAAAATCAAATGTTTGCATACATATACAGAACTATCTCAAGTCAGTGCCTGATCAGCCATGTTTCGCGGGGGAGGGAGTTGACTCCTCGATACCTGCTGCATGATGTGTTCTTCTTCTATGTGGATGAGGGAGACAAAAGGCAGATCTACCTGTGACGAGTGCCTCCTCCAGAATTGAAGGAGTGACGGGGACAAAATCAAGGAACGTTCGAGCAAAAATGTCCGGACACGGAGTTTGAAGCAATTTAAGTCATAGGATAAGGGAAAGATGGATTCAGGGAGAGAGTTCCAGACATGGCATCAAACATACTCGGGAGAGAGAGAGAGAGGTTCTCGTCGAGGCCCATGAAGGAGGGCCGAAACAACTGTAATGGAAAATAAACTATAAAATGTTGCTATGGTCTTGTAAACATGAATCCTGGGGTTATTTTGCTGGCATTGTGTAACTATGAGTAATTATGAAAACTGTTATACAGTATGTTAAAGGAAAATTTAAAGTGTGAAGTAATTAAAACTATACTTGGTTTCATATCATCTGACATTAAATTACAACATCCTTACCTCAAGTACTAATCTATTACGAACATTTTGAAATGAAGTTTGTTGTTATCGAAGAAAACTCGGTAATTAGATAATACTGTGACATAATACATTCCGAATATTCCATGATATATAGAGAAATCAGTTGGTAAAGGATTAAACTTGGTGTCAGATGAAATGGAACCGACTATAAACTATTAACTCCTTCTGTACCGGTGACTTATTTTGAATTGTATTCTAGCTGTATTTTGACGATTTTCTGCAGTTTAAGAAGGATCTTTGGTAGTAAAAATGGAATAGCGAGATAGTTAGAAGCCATTTTATAGCTGGAGGACCTTTTAATGCTGTATACAATCGTCTAATAGTACCCAAAATATAGTTAAACGGACAGCGCCGGTACAGAATGGGTTAAACGGTGCTACGGCCTATGATACATGAACCTGTATATTTGTTGCTAGTCGGGTTTTCCATTGTGTGTACCGTACCCAGGGCCCCGTGTTTGTTTGTTACCATATACTGCTTTGTTGACAAGTAATCATGGAGGTGCTAGTGCGCTGTATGGCCCATTGTTTTGGTTTACGCGATTTGTGTGTGTATGTGTGTGTGTGTAATAATAATAATAATAATAATAATAATAAACGGTTCATTAAAGAATGGCAGCCTCATGAGCTGAAAATACACATTTTACAATTTAGTGGATAAACATGAGATGTACAGATATGAAGATGGTAAGCTCAGTTTACAAACAAATAAAAATAAATACAATAATGATGCAGGTGCAGAATACAAATTATCATAAAATAATATAATTATAATAACATGTGTGTGTGTGTGTGTGCGTGCGTGTGTGCGTTGGTTGTTGAGCCGGGTGTTGTTTTTTTAATCGGGTATCACATGAGCGTATTTTTTCGTAATTTATATAGTTGTAATAATTTGGTTTGATATTTTGCATTGGTATTGGAGACTTGATTGGAAAGGGAATAATTGGGTGACACAATTCTTATTAAAGCTTAGCCCATAAGCTACCAAACCAAAATTGTCAATAACAGTTGAAGGAAAAAGTGCTTCTGATATAGGTTTCAAGGAGGTGTCACACGGGCGATATTTCCGTTATTTTGTCGGGCCATTGTGGTCTGGCAGCTTCAAAGTTGAATATGTTATCAGAATCCAGATACCCAACATAAGCCACCTTCAGTCTCGTTCCCAATTCTAAAGTGAAAGGGCCTCAAAATATTACGAACAAATACTTACTCATCGAAAATGGCCGGGAAAAAAACCCTTGTGTGACACCGGCTTTAGCGGGATTATGATGGTCCGTTGTGTTGGAAATATGTTGGTGTCATTTTGATGTGATTGATGTTCCCGTGGGTGTGTCGTTGTGGTTAGGATTTAGGTCCACACAAACATTCCATGATTTGTTCATTGTTGTTGCAATGTTCATATCTGTGTGCATTTTGGGAATTGTGGCAATATGATATTTACACCACCATTTCATTGCACTTGTTGTCATTGCTTCCTTCTGTCAATTAATATTATGTTGTGTTTCTGGAAGTTCTAGATTAAGTGTTAATATTACGCCACACCAATAAACAAAATAAACAAATAAAATAAAAATATATAAAATAAAATAAATTAGCCTAGGAAAACTTGGGAAGGTGCCAGAGTATATACGCAATACATATTACTCCGAAAGATTGACAGAATTATAAAAAACACCATCTGAGGAGGAGCATTTATTGGCAACGTTTTGCATTAATTAAGCAAAGTAAAAAGACCCTGGAGTTACATGTTGCGAATCAAAGTAAAAGCAACCGAAATTGTTTTATAGTTATATCAGAAAGAAAAAAGTAGTTACTTCAACTGTTGGACCGTTAGTCGATAAAAATGGAGAATGCACCAAAGACGAATTACAAAATATGAGTAATGCCCTCAATACCTTCTTTGCATCAGTTTTTACAACGGAAGACCTCAGTGATATCCCTACACCATCGCCGATTCAGATTGATAATTCAGATGTTCTAAGCAATATCACCATTACAGAGAGAGAGAAGTATTGCATTGTTTAGATAAACTCAAGGTAAATAAAACGCCTGGACCTGATACAATCTCACCTAGAGTCCTACAGGAAGCTAAGGATGAGCTCTCTAAACCACTGACATTGCTATTCAATAAATCCTTGTAGTCTGGAACTTTGCCTGATCAGTGGAAGCTAGCCAACGTAACACCGATATTCAAATAAGGCAGCAAATCCCTACCCAGTAACTATCGTCCAATAAGCTTAACCTCAGTTGTATGTAAAATGCTAGAAACACTCATATGCGACAAACTCGTAAATCACTTAGAGGATAATAACATACTTAAAGATACTCAACACAGCTTTCGTAAAAAAACGTTCCTGTTTAACAAACCTCTTAGCCTTCTTCCACGATATCCTCAACCTCTACGATGAGAGTAAAGCTGTAGATATTATATACCTTGATTTTCAAAAGGCCTTTGACAAAGTTCCCCGCAAACGTTTACTGCTAAAACTAAAAGCTCATGGAATACAAGACGGTGTGTTGAAATGGATAGAAAATTGGCTCAGCGACAGAAAGCAAAGAGTAGTCATAAATGGTAAGGCATCTTAATGGACCAATGTAAGTAGCGGGGTACCCCAGGGATCGGTACTAGGACCAATTATCTTTCTAATTTACATCAACGACATAGATGAGGGTCTCACCTGTACAATCTCAGAATTTGCTGACGATAAAAAAATTGCAAATAGCGTACTCTCAAAAGAACAAGTTGACGATATGCAACACAATCTATAAATAAGTTGTCATGTTGGGCCCAAATTTGGCAAATGAGTTTCAATGCAGATAAATGTAAAGTACTACATATCGGATACCAAAATGAGAAAGCAAACTATTTGATGAATGGCACTCAGCTTAAGAATGTAAACAGAGAAACCGATCTGGGAGTAACAATATCGAGTAACCTAAAACCGAGTCAACAATGTTCAGAATTTGTTAAGAAGGCAAACAAAATAATTGGCTTTATAGGCAGGCCATTTGAGCATAAATCCAAAGACGTTATCCTAACCCTTTACAATTCCTTAGTCCGCCCTCTTCTGGAATACTGCGTTCAATCCTGGTGCCCTTATTTCCAAAAAGATATAAACAAGCTAGAACGAGTTCAACGTAGAGTTACAAAAATTATACCTAGCCTAAAGAACAAACCATACGAAGAGCGTCTTAGATAATTAAATCTATTTCCTTTAACCCAGCGCAGATTAACAGGCGACTTAATTCAAGTGTTCAAAATCATCAAAGGCATCGACAATATGAACTGTAGTAAGTACTTCACTATCGACCAATCTAATTACACGCGGGGAAATGGGTGCAAAATTATTGGTAAATCTTTTAACTCACACGAAGCTAAAAATGTCTTCTTCAATCGAGTTGTCAACTTATGGAATGGGCTTCCCCGAGATGATGTAGACTGCAGCACCGTAGATTCATTTAAACTTCGCCTAGACAAATATCTCGCATCAAACCCGCGACTGACTGCGTTTGTAAATTAATAACTTTTATTTTATCCTCCCCTCAGTTACTAACCCATCTGTCCCCTACTAACTTACTAATCCTGCCACGGACATTAGTTCCAGGGCAGTAGTTCCCTTTCCAATGTTCCCTTACCCACTCTAAACCACTGTTTGGACAGTTGATCCTCAGTGTTTTGGAGGACAAGCAGCCTAGAAGGGTCACTAGACCTGTTGTTGCTTGATTTCCTTTGTACTCCATTGTACTCCTTTGTACATATAGCTTCCCGAGGTCGCTGGTCACATGTCACTGGAAACATTGTCAATAAAGAGCTCCATCTCAAATGGTAATCTTATCCATTCTAGATTGGCAATTATGTCAGGCAAGGTATATTGAAGGGATTGGATTAAATAACACTCATAACAAAGCCACTTCAACAACTTCCTTTCTTTCCAGCATCCCTTCTCCCCCTCACAACACCCTACCTGACTAAATGTTCTCGATTGTAGGTCTACCATTGTTGTCTTTCTTTTAAGTGTTATAATATGGTGTTATGGTAATTGCCTTGCGCAAATATGTTGTAAAGAATGATCTCCTATGCCCAATATATTTTGGTCACCTGTTATGATTATCCAATATGTTATGTCATGTTAAACACACGCAGAGGATGTCACCACTGTGGTTGACTCGGCGGCGGTGTTGGTGGATTGTAAGCCGAGGTAGTAAATGTTGTTATGGTTGATGAAGATGAAGTGGGGGTGGGAACAGGTGACAGGCCTCTTAATGTGTGTGTGGCTTTATTATACGGGCGGGCATAAGTGTTGTTGTTGGGTGTGGAAGAGGTGTTGGTTAGGAGGGTGGGAACAGGTGACAGGCCTCTTAATGTGTGTGTGGCTTTATTATACGGGCGGGCATAAGTGTTGTTGTTGGGTGTGGAAGAGGTGTTGGTTAGGAGGGTGGGAACAGGTGACAGGCCTCTTAATGTGTGTGTGGCTTTATTATACGGGCGGGCATAAGTGTTGTTGTTGGGTGTGGAAGAGGTGTTGGTTAGGAGGGTGGGAACAGGTGACAGGCCTCTTAATGTGTGTGTGGCTTTATTATACGGGCGGGCATAAGTGTTGTTGTTGGGTGTGGAAGAGGTGTTGGTTAGGAGGGTGGGAACAGGTGACAGGCCTCTTAATGTGTGTGTGGCTTTATTATACGGGCGGGCATAAGTGTTGTTGTTGGGTGTGGAAGAGGTGTTGGTTAGGAGGGTGGGAACAGGTGACAGGCCTCTTAATGTGTGTGTGGCTTTATTATACGGGCGGGCATAAGTGTTGTTGTTGGGTGTGGAAGAGGTGTTGGTTAGGAGGGTGGGAACAGGTGACAGGCCTCTTAATGTGTGTGTGGCTTTATTATACGGGCGGGCATAAGTGTTGTTGTTGGGTGTGGAAGAGGTGTTGGTTAGGAGGGTGGGAACAGGTGACAGGCCTCTTAATGTGTGTGTGGCTTTATTATACGGGCGGGCATAAGTGTTGTTGTTGGGTGTGGAAGAGGTGTTGGTTAGGAGGGTGGGAACAGGTGACAGGCCTCTTAATGTGTGTGTGGCTTTATTATACGGGCGGGCATAAGTGTTGTTGTTGGGTGTGGAAGAGGTGTTGGTTAGGAGGGTGGGAAGTAGATTTGGTGGTTTTGGGTTGAGAGAAAAATAATGGTGTGTGTGTGTGTGTGTATGTGTGTGTGCTGGCGGGTATCAGTGTGTTGATGTGTTCCGTAGGGTGGTGGGAAGTAGCTTTGGTGGATATGGGTGAGGGGAAAACATTTTGTGTGTGTGTGTGTGTGTGTGTGCTGGCGGGTATCAGTGTGTTGATGTGTTCCGTAGGGTGGTGGGAAGTAGCTTTGGTGGATATGGGTGAGGGGAAAACATTTTGTGTGTGTGTGTGTGTGTGTGCTGGCGGGTATCAGTGTGTTGATGTGTTCCGTAGGGTGGTGGGAAGTAGCTTTGGTGGATATGGGTGAGGGGAAAACATTTTGTGTGTGTGTGTGTGTGTGTGCTGGCGGGTATCAGTGTGTTGATGTGTTCCGTAGGGTGGTGGGAAGTAGCTTTGGTGGATATGGGTGAGGGGAAAACATTGTGTGTGTGTGTGTGTGTGTGTGCTGGCGGGTATCAGTGTGTTGATGTGTTCCGTAGGGTGGTGGGAAGTAGCTTTGGTGGATATGGGTGAGGGGAAAACATTTTGTGTGTGTGTGTGCGTGTGTGTGTGTGTGCTGGTTGATTGTGGAATAGTTGTTGAGATTATGGGGTGATAGTTGAAAACAAAAATGTGTGCGTGTCTGTGGTGGTTATAAGATGAGGGACATAAAATAAAATATAACAAAAGTGAGATTTACATAGCTATACATTGATAGGCCTACCTAGAATCCACAGATCTGATGAACCTAGGATCAAAGTGATGAGAACCAAATTCCAGCTTAGATAGCAAATCACTAAAAGGAATTGGAAAGAAAGGAAGACAAAGCGAGAGAGAGATAGAGAGAGAGAGAGACAGAGCGAGCGAGGGAGAGAGAGAGGGTGGAGGTGATTTACTGTTCGCATGTGTGGGATTCCTCAAATACAACTCTTCCAGAGAGTGTGAAATTGAAAGCATTTCGTGTACCGGTATGCTCCTCCTCTTACTAACTCTCTCCAGTATGTTTCTACTCTTCCAAACAATGTGTCACTCTAGTATATCACAATATGATCAACATATAATTTTGTTCATAAATTGTACATTTCCCCAAATTCCGTACTTTAAGGGGAGAATTTATTGGTATTATGTATCTATGTAATTTGTTTATATATTTATTAATTTATATGTTTAGTTTCTTCCCTAGACCGCCATCAAGTTTGAGAACATTAATTTACCCCAAAACACCTTTTCGAGATAAATTTGCTTTTTTTTCGGTATAAAAACGGACCGGTCGAGGACCGGTTACTCCTTAATTGCCTTGAATTTACCTTCATCTTTGTTATTTATTTGAAAAGAATCTAGTTAAAGAAAACGTGTTCTTTATTTTTTTAAATCTGTTTTAAAATTGAGAAATGTTTAATATTAAACTCTACTATAATGTTTAACACTCTAATTGTATTGCCCACATATTTATTTCCAAAACAACCTTAGCACCTCTTTCTTCTCATCTCCCTATTTGTATATTTTCATTCCTCTTTTATTTCTTCTTTGCTTTCGTTTCCCTCTTCTCCTGCTTCCCCTCTCCTTAACCTCCCACCCTCCTTGTTCCATATGCGGACCTCAGCCATTACCATCTCTCCCACTCCCATTTGATTTTCCCTTATTTGGTGAATATATTTTGCCCCTGTCATTCTTGGGCTCGTGACGCTTATTTATAGACCATTGGAATCCGTGAGGTTCTTCGTAAGAGTAAAAGTAAAAATCAGGGGCGTACGCATTTTCATTATTACGTGTTCATATAAGATTATATATTACAATCAAGAAAACACCTATCATCTTATTACCCTTACGATCTATACCTCCCTTAAGCATGTTATTTTATTGTTATTATTGATGTTCACTTGTAATTACGTCTCCTTCCTAGCTATATTGTATTATATATCTAACACTGTTGTAACTATAAGTCCGCCTGTGTTGTATATTTTTAGCCATTTTAAGATATTGTATGTGCCTTTTCAGAGAGGTTTCAAGCTCCCAAAATGCTCAGCCAGGACTGTCAATAAACTTTTCTTTGTATATATTTACACATATTTATTAAAATATTTTTGGCTAAATAAATAAATAAACTAAACTAAACTAAACTAAACGCTGACACAGCCCATAGCCATGACAATGTTGTCATTGGGAGGTGTTCCACTAATCCTGACCACGTCTGTACGTTAGTCAAAACGCCTATGCAAATGCAGCTTGAAGGAGTTGACCCTTTCTCTACCAGGGACGTGTTTTGTATTTGATTTCCGCTACATTTAGAAGATTTTATCAAGCTTAGGAAGGATATATGGTAGCTAAAAGGATGTAATGGAGATAGTATGTAGCCTTTTAATTGGTGGACGCCCTTCCTAATCTCAATCAAATCGTTTAATAATTGCCAGAATATATTAAAAACAAAAAGTTTCTGGAACTGAATGCGTTAAAGTCGTAACATAGAGAAAGATGAACATTTATTATCACATGTTTAGTTATGGAAATACATTGAGGAAATTTGATAATACAGTATGAAGGAATATTTTATTTAAAATGTTGCATGCAATATCTATAAAGCAAGATCAACAATCTAAAGACAAGCTCATTTCGCTAATAAATTACGGTGGTGGCATAAAAGGAAACCTCTAAATCACGATTTTGTATGTAACTGTTCAATTCATTCAAATCAATCATATCACACAAGTAGACAACACGTACTATACCCAAACGTCTACAGTACTAGATGATCGGCCTACACAATCCTACGATAAACTTAACCCTTTGAGTACCAGCGACGTGGGTTATGATTTATTCTAGCTATATTTAGACGATATTATGCAGCTTAGGATGGATCTGTGGTAGTTAAAAGGGTTGGTTGAGATAGTTTCAAGCCTTATTATTGATTGAGGTCCTTTCTAAGATGAATACAATCGTCCAATAGTTGCCAGAATATGATGACAAGGACGTCCCTGGTACTGAACGGGTTAAAACAGTGAAGGCTGATCGAGGGATAATGTTGACTCGGCCATGTGTGTAATAGGAAGTTTCAAATATATCATCAGCTTGCCATAATAGTTCGATTAATTCTGAACTAACTGTCACTTGTAGGCGAGTGTATAGTCATTAGCCATAATACCTGCACATCCCTTTGAATCTGTGAATCTTGAATGCCAAGTTGTGAAGCCTCTGGGATGTAACGGAACATTGGATTGTCTTGCTTGGGTTCGATACAGATAGAAATGGGTGTGTGGGTATTATGGCTCGCGACTGTACATAAACACACATTACTCTGACATGTACACTCATACATACTCATCCTTTCACCTACAACGTTCCCTAGGGTGTTGGGGCTAGTTCGGCAGGGAGAGTAAAACCATGAAATACACAAATCACGTTGCAAATGTAATATACAATATTGAATTGAGAGGGCTAACTTTAATATGGTTATCAGATAGAATAACGGTTTGTTGGTCAGTCATTGTATTCGGAACACAACAAAAGCTCGTTCGGCCAACAATAGCAGTATGGTTTAATATGTATAAATCTACGGTGCATACACATCACATATCAACATTAGCGTTAAACTGAGGGATGAAAGGGGAAAACGGCATTGAGCGAGTTTCTCTCTCTCTCTCACACACACACACACTTCTTCTAACATTTTGAATGGTAATTTCGACTTTTTGAAACCTTTAGTCAATGTTGCAACGCTGACGAATCATACTTGTGTTCGATATAATCTTCAACACACCTAACATAATTCATCTAGCTCTCAGAGACACAGCTTATCATCATGCCCCTGCCTCCACTATCGTTTATCTGTGTAATGATAAATACATACAAATCAAATACAGGTACATGACATAAAAGTATGTATGATGGAATTAGACTATTAACCATTTCAGATCCAATACTCATTTCTTTTCTGTTTTCCGTCTATTATTAGACGATTGTATTCAGATTAGGAAGGGTTGGTATATGAAAGTCAGAGGGATAATTGAGACAGTCTTTACCCATATAATTCCCACAGATCCTTCTTGAGCTGTATACAATTGTCTGATGATAGCCATAATAAACTGTCAAAATGCGTCACAATCTTCAAAGGGTTAAAAGGCCTACTCAAACATTTTCTGAAGAGAGAGAGAGAGAGAGAGAGAGAGAGAGAGAGAGAGAGAGAGAGAGGGAGAGAGAGAGAGAGCAATAATTAAGAGTCCAGAAGGATGAGGAACGTACACCCATTAAATCTTTCTTTCAATCTTCCCGGGTGGTCGAGGCGGAGAAAGACCTTAGTCCAGAATACCAGTATCTTCCCAAAATTGGTTCAGGATCTTTTTAAAGATTTATTACGATATTTTGATTAATTGTTATTGAAGATTTGGCTTGTTTTTGGCATATTCAAGCAATACATGTACTTTAGCTTGTCATCTAGTCTAACTAAAACGCCTACCCAGACTTTCTTCAAACTACCCTATTGTTTCAGAATCTGTTTTGTAGGTTTTGGGTTCTTTTTACCCTTTTGGAAGAGCAGGATAATATAAAACAAAACAAATATTAACCAGTTGAGTACCGTAGGATACAGTAATACAATTCCCCAGCAGTCCCAAGTACTGTGGCGAAAATGGCAGGAGAGACCACCTTTTCACCTCAAGAGATGAGGCAAGACTGGATCTCTATTTTTTTTTTACAAGGATTAAAAAAAAAAAAAAAAAAAAACTGAGCCTTGTACAGACAGATACAAGACAATACAAGACAGATACAAGACAGATACAAGACAAATACAATACTTACGAATTTACTCGGGCCTGGGACTGTAAGGGTTAAGCTAAGTTTATATCATCACTAATAACAATTTGGAAGCCTCTTTTATACTGGGATTGTTTGGTATAAGTCATTTATTGTACAATTAATAATATATGGTATATTTTTAGTAAGTGTGTAGGGCATTAAATCCATAAATCAGTATCCATGCCTACATTTGCATTATAACAAATATATGAGACCCTCGATTGTTTATGTCTGAATGCATCTGTTAGAAAAATATATATTTAAACAATAACGCAAACCAGAGAAATGTCAATAAATCACGAAAACAAATACCGGTATTTGACAGTTAAAGGTTCTAAGTAATCACAGTAGAATTACATAGCAGTACCGTAGTTTAAATAAATAATGTAATTAATTAAGTTTACTCCCAACACCCAACACCTCCCAATGGAATGTGAAAACACGGGATTCGTAAGTGGGATTCACATACGGATTGTAAACACTTTAACCCCCTCACACCGCTCTCCTAGACAAAGTTGAAAGGAAGGCCTTTCGTATCATTAACTCCCGTCCACTCACCAACTCTCTGGAATCTCTCTCTCTCCGCCGCAATGTTGCATCTCTCTCGCTATTATATCGCTACTATAATAATCAGTGTTCCTCAGAGCTATCCCAGTGCATACCACCTCCTTTACGTAGGGCACGTGGTACCCGTCTTGCAACTCAATCCCACCCCTACTCTGTGCAACTCTCCAACCCAAGAGTGAAACGTTACTCTCAAACTTTCTTCTACTCAACATCTGAGCTCTGGAACTCTCTCCCAGAATCAGTCTTTCCCTCTTCCTATGACTTAAATTGCTTCAAACTCCGTGTGTCCAGGCATTTTGGCTCGAACGTCCCTTGATTTTGGCCCTGTCACTCTTTCAACTATGGGGGAGGCACTCGCTATAGGCAGTTATGCCTTTTGCCTCCCTCAATCACATAGAAAAAAAAAAAAAAAAAAAAAACATTACACTGCCAAGACATCAATAAGATATATAATACGTTTGGATAATAAAACATTTAACACCTTCTGTACCGGCGACGTCCTTTTAACTTTATTCTGGCTACTATTAGACGATATTATTCAGTTTAAAAAGGGCCTCCAGTAATTAGCAGACTTCGAACTATTATACTTAACTCTTTTTACTATCACTGATCTTTCTTAAGGGGGGATGGTTCAATTTTTGGTCGATTATTTCATATATTTATTATTTGTTTTTAGTTTCCTCCTTAGACCTCCATCAAACATAAGAACACACCCATTAGATCCCCCTTTTAGATTATTTTCTACATTTTTCGGTAGAAAAATGTCCCGGCCAAAGGCAGGTTCTTCCAAAATTACAGGCTCACATACGATCGCCAGGACAAAAATCGACACCTTAATAGCACAACAAGGTCGTAACATTGACAAAGAAATGGGTCGAAAGTTCCTAAAATCCCCAAATTTATGGTCTTAACATCTCAAAACTAGTGGGGCTAAACATGAGGGAAACGAAGGTCTAGAAAAGCGACCCATCTCCCCTTAAACTGTACAAACCTGAACATAGCTAGAAGGGAATTAACAAGACGTCGCCGGTACAGAAGGGATTAATA
The DNA here is from genome assembly GCA_037953745.1 of Lithodes maja. NCBI lineage: Eukaryota > Metazoa > Arthropoda > Malacostraca > Decapoda > Lithodidae > Lithodes > Lithodes maja. The sequence goes on along the minus strand of JBAKBP010027490.1, from coordinate 9,813 downwards.
ACCATATTTACCAAAGGCAGCAAATATTAGTCAACCCAGAGAGAAAGAAAGAGAGAAAGAGAGAAGAAGAGAAGGAAGACCACTTAGTGTACACAAAGCAACTGCAGCATTTACATAACTGAAACTGACAGACAGACAACACAGAACACCACCTGTTTCTCATGACATATTTAAAACTCACGAACACGTACACAAGTACACACAAGGAAGATGGGTTAACTGAATAATATTGATCATAATAATATATCTATTACCAGACAACATGATATCCGAATGAATCGCCCTCATGGACCTCTGTCCCCCGTCAGCCGACGCCCATCTTCCCATCCAACACCGCTTTCACGCATATACTTCTCAACTCCATCCTTCCACCTCACTCTCGGTCTGCTCTCCCTCTCTGCCCTTCCACCTCACTCTTGTATACTCTCTTAGTCATTCCCTCGCTTCCCATAAGTTCCACATAGGCTAGCCGACCATCTCAAGGTGTTTCTTTTCACACTTTCCAGCACATCAACATCCATAATAATTGCCTAAAGTTAACCAGGTGATGTGCTGCGATTACATAATATAATGTAAATGATCCAAACTAGATTTTTTTTTTTTTGTTAAACAATATAACAGGCTGTAACTATATATTTGTGTTCAAGGTATTATGTTAGGTTAAGCCCTGACGCCTTCATCTCCTCTTCCAGCTCCCTTTCTCGCCCCTTACTACTTTCTCTGTCTCATTCCTTGCTTCGAAGCATTAAAGTAATCAAAATTATTGCCTGACCTACCTGTCCTATATTCAACCATGTCATTTAGAAGGGACTGGAGTTCTTGAAAAGGGGCTCCAGTCTTGACGCTCTTCTTGACTTAAAGTGTGCTGGCTTCATAATCCCGAATGGTTGATAGCTTTTGATTGGGTTTAGTAGGAAAGAATGGTAGAGATTGGGAGTTGAATCAGTTGCTGTTCGCTGATGACACAGCATTGGTGGCGGATTCTGATGAGAAACTGCAGCGGGTAGTCAAAGAGTTTGGTGTGGTTTGTGGAAGGAGGAAACTGAAGGTGAACGTCAATAAAAGTAAAGTAATGGTGTGTAATAGGGGAGAGCATAGGGTGAATCTAGATGTGAGGCTGGATGGGGAAATATTGGAACAAGTAGAGTGTTTTAAATATCTAGGAGGAACGATAAGCAGGAGTGGAGGTATGGAAGTGGAGGTAAAACAGAGAGTGTGTGAAGGAAGAAAGGTTTTCGGAGCAATGGGAAGTATGTGGAAGACGAGAAATCTCGGAGTGAAAGTAAAAAGTGCACTGTATCAAGGAATTGTTGTGCCAACAGTGATGTATGGGGCTGAGACATGGGCTCTGAAGAAAAAGGAGAAAAGAGGGCTGGATGTGATGGAGATGAGCTGCTTGAGGAGTATGTGTGGAGTTACTCGTAGAGACAGATTGAGGAATGAAGAGATACGTAGGAGAGTGGGGCAGCAGGAACATTTGTCAGCCAGAGTGGACAGAAGGGTGCTGAGCTGGTATGGTCATGTTGAACGAATGGGAGATGAAAGGCTTACAAAGAGAATATGTGAGTCAGGTACAAGGGGAGATAGAAGGGCAGGAAGACCCCCATTGAGATGGAGAGACTGTGTAAGAAAGGCTTTGGATGATAGAGGAATGACTATAGATCAGGCAGGGGAAGTGGTGGTGGACAGGAGTGAATGGAGAATGCTTGTGAATAGTTGAGTGAACACATGGTCATTTGGAGTAAGGGGTCGGGCGCAAGTTCGACTAGATAATAGTCCATCAGGCGCCTGGCCCGGGGGGACGATTAATATGAAGGGTGTGCCTGGAAGTATGGTGGGAGGGCTTGTGGCTTTGGCTCCGCTGCATGTCTGCCTGCCGAGATCGGAACCTCTCCGGGTGGTCAGGGGCCGGGGGAGTGCTGGAGCGACCTTGGTAACCCTGGTCTCTGGGTCTTCTCCTGGGTGACCTGGATGTGTGTAAGTTTGTGTTTTTTATCTGTGTTTATTTTTTGTTTTATGTTGTTTTTGTGTTTTCCCTGTTCTTGCTCTGTCTTGAGTCGGCTACCCCCAAAATGGGGATTGGGCCTGAGCATATAGATAGATAGATAGATAGATAAAGTCACCTACTTTCCTGGACATCACACATATGCATATATTAACGAGAGACAAATTATAATCATAATTATGGAGGTTAGAATGTTTGTTAGCAAGGGGGAACACGGAGGAAAGAGCTAAGGGGAGATGGGTAGTTTTTTCTGGTCCCCCTTCTTCCTCGTGTTTAGCCCCATTAGTTGTCACACAAGTATTCTAACGGCGGATGTCTCGGAGACAGTGAAAAGTATAATCGATTTGATTGCATTTTCTAAAACCAATATCTTTCAGTAGGGCTACTTTATATGTATACGCTATTATAGCTCCTAATCGTGTACGGTAATATATAATTTAATATATGAAAACAAACACTAAATAAATATAATATAATAACATGAGGCTGATTCAGGGCCCCGATACATAAACGATAAACTTGTTCGTGTGACACAATGAAGCAAATTGGTTGAGCCCGAGAACGTTCAGTCTTTACTGTACTTCTCACTTCTCAGCTTGTTCTTCCTCTATCCAATTGCCCTTCTTTCCTACTTTACTTCAGACATCTGGTCTGGTGACACTTGCTGCAATGTTTTAACCAAAACAAACTTATCTAAATCAAAACGTACTGGTTGAAATAGCACTTGATGAGATCCATTGGTCAACGTGCATGGATTTTAGAAGGCGGCTGTACCCAAGAGGAGAAGCCCAGCCCAGCCAGGAGACACGAACCTCCTCCTTGCCTGTATACATAATGGAGAGCCACAGACGGACGGATCCCATCAAAGAACACTCTGCCTCCTAATATTAACCACTGACCTTTGTCCCTAAATGTCACGGAGCCCACGAGAGAGGGAAGGAAAAAACGTTGCAAAAATAAATGAAAACGAGATATGGGTGTGGTGGTCTTAGGTAAAGGATGGGATTGCTGTAGTTCATTTATTATCGGTAGGCTATAGAATGGGTTACCCCTAAGCTCTGTCACTCCAAAGGGCCTAGAGCAAATGGGCTGTAAGTTTTCACACCTTTTCCCTGTTAAATTTTCTGTTCAATTTATTCATCGCAGTCCCTTGACCAGACAGTGGTGAAGCCAAATGTTGATTTGTAGGCCTACACATGCACACAATTTATAAGAGTTTCTCACATCAAAAAGACCACAGATTCAACCATGTCGAGTGTTACCGCCATCAACATCTGTGACGTCATGGTAAACACGCCAGTTCTCGCCACATAAAATACGTTAGATAAGCTATATTTCTAAGTTGTTAAGACACATTAATGAAAGTTCTTCAGTATAATATCCCTAATACCAAGCAGATCCCAATGGACATTGTATTTCAATAGGTTTCACCCCTGGAACACCTTTTAAGTCAAGAACAACGTCAGGACTGGAGCCCTTTTCGAGATCCCCATTCCCTTCTGTTAAATCTAATACTATATGTCTTACTTTTGATGATATTTTCTGAATACCCCGTGATCTTGTATTCAGATATATTCCACCGCCCTGGTCCCTGTATCTTTCAGTAGCACACGCTGCTGCTCCCGGCAGCTTCAAATAGCTACCTTTTTTATGTTACATGTGTGTGTGTGTGTGTGTGTGTGTGTGATACATTGTTTCTTCTCTTTGTTTTGTAGCTGCGATTGTTTTGTTTATATATATTTGTTTTCTCTACGCATTCTGTTCTTTTGATTTTAAATTAAGCTACTTATTTATGTATTGTTATTTTGCTTGTGTTTGTTACGGTATATATTTGTTTAGTGAATATGTCAGTCTAGTGTCTATTTAGTGAATATGTCAGTCTAGTGTCTATTTAGTGAATATGTCAGTCTAGTGTCTATTCCCAGTGGATTGGTTTTTATGGTAATTTTCCCTGGTTGTTATAATATATATATATATATATATATATATATATATATATATATATATACCGGTATATATATATATATATATATATATATATATATATATATATATATATATATATATATATATATACCGGTATATACAGTATATATATAAACACAGTATATATGGATAGATAGATAGATTGATAGACAGTATATAAACATGCATAGTTGGTCCAGGTAATTCGTCCCCTGCTGTATAATCCATCTCTGTCAACACCACCACCACTTCCATCACCACCGTTGTTCATTTCTCCACCAACTATCACCAATCTCCATCATCACTAGCACTTCCTCCACCACCCTTCAACTCCATCATTACCCATCACTACCAAATATCATCAGCACCATCACTTCCTCTATCAACATCAGTACACTACGTCTACAATAATTGTCTTCTTCAATTTTCATCACATATCACCACTTTGTTCATTATAAGTACACCACCTTGACAATTGTCTTCATCAATTTCCCTCACATATCACCATCTCCACTTCCACCATATAACCCCACCTCTTCAATTGTCTTCATCATTGTTTTTCACATAAATATTATCACCACCAGATCCACCATCAGTACACCACCTCTTCAATTGTCTTCATCAATTATCATCACAAATCATCACCATCACCATGTAACACCACCTCTGCAATTGTCTTCATCAATTTTCATCACATATCACCACCCTTTCCACCATCAGTAAATCACCTCTTCAGTTGTCTTCATCAACTTAATCATATATCATGATCGTCACCTCCGCGTAAGAATGTAAACAGAGAAACCGATCTGGGAGTAACAATATCGAGTAACCTAAAACCGAGTCAACAATGTTCAGAAGTTGTTAAGAAGGTAAACAAAATAATTGGCTTTATAGGCAGGTCATTTGAGCATAAATCCAAAGACGTTATCCTAACCCTTTACAATTCCTTAGTCCGCCCTCTTCTGGAATACTGCGTTCAATCCTGGTGCCCTTATTACCAAAAAGATATAGACAAGCTAGAACGAGTTCAATGTAGAGTTACCAAAATGATACCTAGCCTAAAGAACAAACCATACGAGGAGCGTCTTAGAGAATTAAAGTTATTTCCTTTAACCCACCGCAGATTAAGAGGCGGCTTAATTCAAGTGTTCAAAATCATCAAAGGCATTGACAATATGAACTGTAGTAAGTACTTCACTATCGACCAATCTAATTACACGCGGGGGAACGGCTGCAAATTTATTGGTAAATCTTTTAACTCCCACGAAGCTAAAAATTTCTTCTTCAATCGAGTTGTCAACTTATGGAATGGGCTTCCCCGAGATGTTATAGACTGCAGCACCGTTGATTCATTTAAATTTCGCCTAGACAAATATCTCGCATAAAACCCGTGACTGACTGCGTTTGTAAATGAATAACTTTATTTTTTCCTCCCCTCAGTTACTAACCCATCTGTCCCCTACTAACTTCCTAATCCTGCCACGGACATAAGTTCCAGGGCAGTAGTTCCCTTTCCAATGTTCCCTTACCCACTCTAAACCACTGTTTGGACACTATATCCTCAGTGTTTTGGAGGACAAGCAGCCTAGAAGGGTCGCTAGATCTGTTGTTGCTTGATTTCCTTTGTACTCCACCACCAGTAAACCACATCTTCAATTGTCTTCATCAATTATCATCACATCACCACCGTCACTTCCACCCACCTATTCTCCATTCATCTTCATCACCATTACCTGTCTCAGTCATCACCACGACTTCCAACACCACCACTACCACCTCTGCCTCACCTTCCTCCCTTGTTAAATGTTGATGTCTTCCCTCTCTCTCTCTCTCTCTCTCTCTCTATCTTGGGATATTAGAGAGTTCCTAGATATTTTCATATTTGTTTTCACCAACCCACCAATGTTTATAACGGAATATATCTGTACTTGCTGTGTAGGTGTTTCTGTCTAAAACATTATATCTGAGATTTATGCGGAGAATAAATAATACATTTTTATCTCTTTAACATTGAGCATGTATGCATTTTGTTTGTATTATAACTTTTTTGGTTAAATAATTATATCAAACTATAATAACAACTCTATATTTACCATTGCAGGCGAGATAAGCAGTGAGGGTGAGGAGGGGTCCGAGTTGGTGCTGTAGTGAATAATATATTAACACCTCTATTTCCATGCGATGCGATGCGATGCGATGATGTTGTTGGTCATCTTACACCTTCCCCAGTCTTCTTGCTTCACTGTAGATGTATTATGTCTTCATCTTCTTACTGGGGTTCTTATGTTCTATATATTTACTTGTATCCAAATATGATATCACTTTTTTATGTTTTCTTTCTTATTAATCCTTTTATTTTCCATCATTACAGGCGAGATGAGCAGTGAGGGCGAGGAGGGGGCCGAGTTGTTGTTGTCAGGAGGGGCCCCGGACACCTCGGCCCCGGTCTTCGTGGAGCACCCCAGCGACGCCTACGTCATCAAGAATAAACCGGCTGTTCTTACCTGTGGGGCGGCTCATGCTCTCAAAGGTAGGTTAAGGGGACGTAAATTTATTTATATATATTTGTATTATTATTGGTACTCTCTCTCTCTCTCTCTATATATATATATATATATATATATATATATATATATATATATATATATATATATATATATATATTAGTTTGCTCTTTAGACCTCTATCTGTCTGTCAAGGTAAACAATAAACATAAATACCACACACACGCACATCCCAAAGACATCTATATACAAAAAATTACCCCCCCCCCCAAAAAAAAAAAAAAAAAAAAATCGAGACATATTTGTACATTTTTCTCGGTAGAAAAATGTTCCGGCCATACCAGGCTCTCTATCGGTAACCAGGAACAATTGACACCTAAATGGCACGAAAGGTCTAAATATTGACAAATAAATGGGCGAAAGTTTTATAATTTGGAAACTAATGGGACTAAATACGTGAAGGAGAAGGGGGTTCAGAAACAAATATATACTTTCCCTTAAATCTTTCAGCTGTATAGTATCATGTGTTAGCCGGAATATATTAGTCGAACATTAAGACGTTCGCTCCATTAATTTCCTCTTTCCTCTAACTTTCACTCTGTTGAGCACCATCTCTCCTCCTACAAACCTGATCTTCTCTTCCTCACCGAAACCCAGGTGTCTGTAGCAACATCCAGCAACCCCTTCTCTGTATCCTCCTACTTTCTCTATCCTAGTTTCAAAGCCAAAGGCGGATGTTGTGCATATGTGCACAACAAACTCACTTGCTCTCGTGTTCCCGATTTCGACTCCTCTGAATTCTCAACTTTATGGCTCAAACTTTCCTGTCATTCTCTTACTAAATATTTCTGTGCTGTCTATCTTTCCCCTAACTCTACCAACTTTCCTAAATTCTTTGACTATCTAAACTCTACAGTGGAACACATTCTATCCATTTCTCCTTTCTCAGAAATCTCCATCTTAGGAGATTTCAACGTTCACCACCGCCAATGGCTCTCCTCTCACACTACTGATCCACCTGGTGAACAAGCCTACGTCTTTTCTATCCTAAATGACCTAGAGCAGTTAGTTCAGCAACCCACCCGTATCCCGGATCGCATCGGAGATCGGCCCAACATTCTTGACCTGTTTCTAACTTCTAACCCTTCTTCTTATACTGTCGATCTTTTCTCTCCTTTGGGCTCCTCCGACCATAAACTTATCTCTGTCACCTGTCCTATCTCTCCAGTACAGCCACCCGATCCTCCTAGCCGGCGGCGCTTGTGGCACTTTGGCGCTGCCGACTGGGAGGCTCTTCGGCAGTACTTCTTTGATTTCCCATGGAATGATTTCTGCTTCCATGGCCGGGGACCCTCGGAGAGTGCTGAACGCATTACCGAGGTAATCCTATCGGGCATGGAAGCATACATTCCATTCTCTTTCTCTCAGACTAATGCTAAAAAATCTTGGTTTACTCACGCCTGTTCTACTGCTGTCCGCAATAAGGAGGAAGCATTCAAACGGTACCGACGCCTTAAAACTCAAGACTCTCATTCTTCATATGTTTCTGCCCGGAATCAAGCCAAATCTGTTCTTCGACTTGCCAAACACTCTTTCATCAATAATAAATGCACTGAACTATCCAACTCTAGCTCTTCCCAAGCTTTCTGGCATCTAGCCAAAAACCTCTCCAACAATTTCTCTTCCTCGTCTTTCCCTCCCCTTTCCCACTCTGATGGCACAACCATCACTTCTTCCTCTGACAAAGCTAAACTCTTCGCTCAAACTTTTGCTAGAAACTCCACCTTGGATGATTCCGGTGCTATTCCTCCCTCTCCGCCCTCCTCTCTCTTACTTATGCCTAATATCCTAATCTCTTCTAAAGATGTACTTTCTACCCTCTCTGGGCTTAACACTAATAAGGCGTACGGTCCGGACGGTGTTCCTCCTGTTGTTCTCAAAAACTGTGCTTCCGTGCTGACTCCCTGCCTAGGCAAACTCTTTCGTCTCTGTCTATCCTCTAACGTCTTCCCTTCATGCTGGAAGTTTGCTCACATTCAACCTGTCCCAAAGAAGGGTGACCGCTCTCAACCCTCCAACTATCGTCCAATTGCTCTTATCTCTTGTCTTTCTAAAGTTTTTGAAACTATTCTTGCTTCCAAATTTCTTAAGCATTTCTCTTCTCATAATCTGCTCTCAGATCGCCAGTATGGCTTCCTTAAGGGTCGCTCTACTGGTGATCTTCTTTCATATCTTACTAACTCTTGGTCATCCTCCTTTCGGGACTTCGGTGAGACTTTTTCTATTGCACTAGACATATCGAAAGCCTTCGATAGAGTCTGGCATAAATCTTTAATTTCTAAACTACCCTCCTTCGGTTTCTATCCCTCCATCTGTGCCTTTGTCTCTAATTTCCTTTCCGGCCGTTCCATAGCTGCGGTTGTGGACGGCCATTGTTCACTTCCTCACCCTATAAACTCCGGTGTTCCTCAGGGCTCTGTCCTATCTCCTATTCTCTTTCTAATTTTTATAAATGATCTCCTTAACTGTACCTTAATTCCCATCCATTCATACGCAGACGACTCAACCTTACACTACTCCATTAGTTTTTCAGAACGCCCCAGCCAGCAATCCCTCAACGACAAACGTAATGAAGCCATAGAACTCTTAAATTCTGATCTAAATACTATTTCCAATTGGGGCAGAGAAAACCTTGTTAACTTTAATGCTTCCAAAACCCAATTTCTCCATCTATCTACCCGTCAGGATCTCCCAGCGGACTATCCCTTATTCTTCAACAATACAAAAATCAACCCTTCATCTTCTCTCAATATTCTTGGTGTCTCTTTTTCTTCTGCTCTCATTTGGAAGGACCATATTACCAGTCTTGCTAAGGCAGCCTCCCAGAAGCTGGGTGTGCTCAACCGCCTGAGGGGGTTCTTTTCCCCTGCACAGCTTCTTGCTCTGTACAGGGGCATAGTGCGCCCTTGTATTGAGTATTGTTCACATGTGTGGGGAGGTTCCTCTCACACCGCTCTCCTAGACAAAGTTGAAAGGAAGGCCTTTCGTATCATTAACTCCCGTCCACTCACCAACTCTCTGCAATCTCTCTCTCTCCGCCGCAATGTTGCATCTCTCTCGCTATTCTATCGCTACTATAATAATCAGTGTTCCTCAGAGCTATCCCAGTGCATACCACCTCCTTTACGTAGGGCACGTGGTACCCGTCTTGCAACTCAATCCCACCCCTACTCTGTGCAACTCTCCAACCCAAGAGTGAAACGTTACTCTCAAACTTTCTTCTACTCAACATCTGAGCTCTGGAACTCTCTCCCAGAATCAGTCTTTCCCTCTTCCTAT
>JBAKBP010027489.1:0-30038 GCA_037953745.1 Lithodes maja | reverse complement strand
GTATTTACTCCTTCGTGAATGATTGAACTACCGAGCAATAATATCGCTCGCAATACAATTATGCAACGATTTATTTTTAGCTTAGCTATATCGGAGCTTTCATCTCTTACAGGTGTGTGAGCTCCATTTTAGACCTGATGAAATAAGGCGAGAGACTTCGTACTTTGACGAGAAGAGCGGAACTAAATTAGTGGCCAAGTTGACGTATCCTCAGCTCTGTGATGGTGTAATTCCATCACAATTGCCAAACTGCCCCTCTTACCTTTCTGGCCCATCACATGCTAGAGAAGCCCCGGACAAGAAGAGGAAACGAATGGAAGAGTCTGCCATTCAAGCTGCGGTAGCAAAGAGTATTGCAGATAACAATAAGTACAAACAAGACATAACATTTCATTCTTTAGATGAACTTAAAGACAAAATACAGTTCATTGATAAGAAATACTGGACAGTTATTGAAAACGAGGAAGATTTTCATATATGTCGAATTGTTCATTCCCCACAACCTAAAGTTATTTTGTCCTTAGTCATCAAATCAGACTGTAATGTTCAGGCTAGTGTACAGGTGGTGCAAATAAACCAGCTAGGGGATTATAAGATTCCTTCAAAGGTCACTGACATTAATACACTTGAAGTGTTGCTTGATGCTTTGCGTAAGTGCGATATCAATAATCCTGCCTCAAACCCAATTAATGCAATTGTAATAATTCAACTTGTGATCTCCTTTTTGTCAACTATTGTACAGGATAATGGCTTCAAGTATCAGAATACACTCAAATTCGTTTGTGAACAGCTTCATTTAATGACTCTCACTAAATTTGATTACTCCTCAGAATTTGTTATATTCTCCTCTCTTGCATAATTGCTCACCTCAAGGTTACAGACTTCTGAGAGATAAGAAATGCCTAATTCTACCTAGCTATTCAACTATAAGACGAATATTTTTGTCCAAAACGTTTAACCCAGCTATCGAACACCGTACCAGCCATTTTCTTATGTATATTAAGAACAAATTTAAGTCCCTGACAACCCGTGATAAAACGGTTACAATGATGGTTGATGAAATTCACCTGAAGCCTTACTTGGATTATAAAGCAGGGAATATTGTTGGTTCAGCATTTGACAGTGATGCAATTGCAACAATCGCATATGTGTTTATGCTAAACAGTATTCGGTCAAAATACAGAGATGTTGTTCACATAATTCCAGCAAAGATAGTGAAGGCAGAGACATTATATAACATTATGAAGAAGATTATTTTAGGGCTTGAGAAGATAGGATTTAGTGTCATTAGCATTGTAACAGACAATAATGCAATCAATGGCAAAGCTGTATCATATTTTGCCAATCCACCAAAACTGTCCATTGTTTACCCACATCCAGCGCAAAGTACCAGACCTCTCTTTTTCCTATACGACGCTGTACATATTTTAAAATGCATCAGGAATAATTGGCTAGGACAGAAAGATGAAGAAAAAACTATGAAATTCCCACAGTTCCCAAGTAAAAATGTCCGTAATGAATCTAATAAGATAATGTATGCCCCTTTCAGTACTCTCAAAAAACTGTATTTCTTAGAGGAAAATTTGCTCCTAAAACAGGCCTATAGGCTAAGCCTGAAAGCATTATCCCCCTCCAACCTCGAGAGACAAAATGTCAAATTAGTTCTCCAAATGTTTAATGAGTATATAATTCAAGCCTTGCTCAATATTGGAAAACATAATGGCCTAACGTTATTTTCAGATGTTGCTAGGTACATCGAAGTGTTTCTTAATTGGTGGAATATAATGAATGTGAAATCCCCATTAGGCACAATAACAAGTTATCTTGTCCATTAACAAATAGTACAGATGATGACCGATATCAGTTCTTGGATAGTTTCCTTAAGTGGTTAGATGCGTGGGATAGTCTTCCAGGATGTGGGGGGAAACTGACTAGGGAAACAATTAGAGCTCTGAAACATACGACCCATGCAATATTAGAAATAACAAATTATTGCATAACAGAACTGAATATGACCTACATACTAACAGGAAAATTTCAAACAGACAATTTGGAAGCAAGATTTGGTCAGTATCGACAGTTAGCAGGAGGAAATTACAATATTTCTGTACGCCAAATATATGAGTGTGAGAAAAAGATACGGATGATATCAGTGTTAAAACTTAGTTTACCCATACTCGACAAGAAGGTAATTTTAAAGGATTTTGAAGAAATTGACTATGAGCAAGTAAAAACAGATGAGGAAATTGATTTTGGTTTATGTCATACGAATGTTGAAGTTTGTAAGGAGGATATTGACAGGTGTAAAGACATCATCCCCGTTATAGTTTATTTAGCTGGCTATTGTTGTTACTCCGTGATAAAGAAAAGGAAATTAAATTCTTGTAAAGAAATGATTACGTGTTCAGATAGTGCTGAAGAAATCCCAGAAAATCTAAGTTACATTGCTGGAATTAGCAGAGGTTCTCTTATATACCCAGATAGTGTGACTGCGAACATGGTCATGTATAACTATATTGTAATTAACAAACTTGCTAAGCTTCCTGCCTTTTGCAATGCTACTAGCCAAAGAAATATAGCAACACACCTCACAGTTACGGCTTTAGCAGATGCTGATCTCCTGTTCCCTAGTGATATCTGTGAAAATGGTCATAGCACCGAAAAAATAGAAAGTATGGTGGTATATGCTTCAACAAATGCAATTTTAAATAATTACTGTGCTAAAGAAAATAACATCCCAACAGCTAACAGAGCTAATAAGAATGTAGGCATGAAGAGAAAGCTTCAAACCCTAGAGAAATAGATAATGTGTACTGTATTGCATAGTATATAATATGATATCGTGTGTGTTACAGTAAATATATTGTTCATCTTCATATATATAGTATATAATTAAGTTACTTATATTTGTTCACGAATAATATTGGATGTCACGTAAATTGGCTCTTCAGTAAGTTTGTTTATGTCTTTGTATATAATATAGTAATGTATATATCATTGTGTTTATGTCTTTGTATATAATATAGTAATGTATATATCATTGTGTTTATGTCTTTGTATATAATATAGTAATGTATATATCATTGTGTTTATGTCTTTGTATATAATATAGTAATGTATATATCATTGTGTTTATGTCTTTGTATATAATATAGTAATGTATATATCATTGTCTTTGTATATAATATAGTAATGTATATATCATTGTGTTTTATTTTACTCCAATATAACAAAGTAATGAGATATACTTATAATAAGTTTTAATCTTGTACAACTACTTGTTCAAGGTATAAGTCATATGCAAGAAATAACCAAAACATGTTGTTATGATATCGGTATCATAATATAGAGTATAATAAAGTAAGATATAGGTAGATAGTGGTTTTGCGTACACCTTAAACGTAAAATATATAATTTGTTTGTACGTTAATCTAAAATTTAACAGAGAAAAGAATAAAAGAGAGTATTTATTGTGTGGAGTTACTCGTAGAGACAGATTGAGGAATGAAGAGATACGTAGGAGAGTGGGGCAGCAGGAACATTTGTCAGCCAGAGTGGACAGAAGGGTGCTGAGCTGGTATGGTCATGTTGAACGTATTGTCCCCATAAAATGGGGACAGAGCGCGGGCAGTGGATGTAGCACCCCATTGCCTACGTCACAGAATGGTCGACACGGCCTGGTACTCTAGGTGGCCTTGCCTCCACCCACCCATTTACAGGGGCCCCGCATAACCCCAGTGCCTAGGGCCCCATAACATGTAAATCCGCCCCTGCAAAATACAAGTGTGATCAGGCGCAAATGTATGGGCATGGCGGCTGCGGCCACAGCCTCTTTCCCCAAAACAATCGTCATCTAGCTTGATTCGTGGTTATTTAATTAATATGCTTATAAAAATATAAAACAAATGTTTCAAATTAAAAACATCAACTAAGACCTATCAATATTAATTTATACCGAAAATAATGGTGAACTATTTATTCAGAAAAAAGCGAAATTTCTCATTTGTTCACCATTATATCATTTAGATAATGGGAAAATTTTATAATTTGACCAAATATCTTATATTGTTTGTATCTTAGGCCCCATTTAGTGCTGTATTATAGTCAATAATTCAGTTCGAAAAATGCCACTTGGCTACCGACATCATTATATTAATCCACCGAGTATTTTGGCATATATAATACATTCTGTATGTAGGCTACCTATAATTCGAACTGACCCTTTGGTAGGGCTACAGGTCCAACACTATGGGGAGCTTTGTTGATGAAGGCTATTAACCCGGTAACGGCGAGGGGGTATATTGAACCCGGTCCCCATGGGCGAGCATATAGGCTCCATTCAGGCCTATAATCGTCATTTTACGATAAATATAGTTATTACTTATTCATATGAGCCTATTTTACCTTCACTATGAAGATAGTAACCTGTAACAACAATAAAACAAAGTGAAAATATAATTTTTCTGGTCAAAATTGCGAATATAGATGGACCAGCCCATTCATGAATTATGGAGAAAATTGAGGCAACCCCTCCCTCCACGAGGCCTCAAGCCACACTGACCCTACTCATACACACCCTCTAGGCACATAAGCACATCCTCCACACAGTTTGCTAATGTTAGCACAAAAATATACCAACGAATTAGGGAATAACAGGGAAAATAGGTGATAATTGAAGGGGGAGGGAAAAGGGAGGAAGGAGGGGATGTGGAGAAGTGATATGAGGTATAGGGAAAAAATAAAAAATAAAAATAAAAAATAAAATTGTTTAGTGATACTGGGGCTGTATAAATGTTTTTTTTAGGCCTCCCTCTTAACCTCTGAAGTGCGCACGGGGGTAAATGAAAACGTCCCCCTGTGCTGACGTATTTGAGGTTTTTCGTCACTAAAATATTCATTGTACCATTAATAGCATTAATAATTATCCATATGCGCCTATTATGGGTTGATTATAAAGGTATTAACCTGAAACAACAATAAAACGAGTGAAAACAGCGTTTGGATGGTCAAAATCGGAGATATAGCCCGCGAGTTGTATAATGTATGGGTGAGGCAAGCTACCTTCCCGCCAATTTTCCCCAAGGCCACTGCGACACAGTCGATCGATACTCTCTCTCTCTCTCTTGCACTCGATGGCCATCAGTGATGACAACACCCTGCTTGCAACTCGCTAATGTTAGCACGAAAATATACCTCAGAATAAGGGAATAATAGGGAAAATAGGTGATAACTGAGGAATAGGAGGAAAGTGGGGAAGGAGGGGAGGTAGAGGACTGAGATTTTGCATGGCCCAGGGGCCAAACAAAAATAAAAAAAATAAAAAATAAAAATAAAAAAAATAATTTTTTTTTCGATGTAAAAAGTTGATTTTTAGTTTTACTTACTCCAGAGAGTCTTCCCGCAGTCCGCCGGGGGAACTCTTAAGAGTCTTCCCGCAGCTCCCGGGTTAAGAGCTTTGCCGCCGTCACCCAGTAAAACCTCTTATGAGCTTTGCCGCCGTTTACGAGTGAATTGCCTACGAAATACATTTTTATCTATTAGTCAGTCCTAAAATGATACATTTTCGGTTTTCTTTACTAAATTATCCAAAGAAAACGTTAATTATCTACGGCTAAGGAAGATGGAGGCAAAGGATTTTCTATGTAAATAATGTATGTTTAACCTAAGACGTGCGCATGGGGGGTATGAGACACCACACTCCTGTGTGCACATATTTAGCTGTTCCCATCACTAACATCGTTATTTTACCATAAATAGCATTAATACTTATCCATATGCGCCTATTATAGGTTGATTATAAAGGTATTAACCTGTTACAACAATAAAACAAGTGGAAACAGCGTTTGGATGGTCAAAATCGGCGATATAGGCCGGGAGTTACATAATGTATGGCTGAGGCAACCTCCCTCCCCTCCACTTTTCCACACGTCTGGAGAGAGACTGTCGATCGATACTCTCTCTCTCTCTCTTGCACTCGCTTGGTAACAGTGATGACAATGCCCTGCTTGCAACTCGCTAATGTTAGCACGAAAATAGACCACAGAATAAGGGAATAACAGGGAAAATAGGTGATAACTGAAAGAGGTGGGGAAGGAAGGGAGGTGGAGGAGTGATATTTGGCATGGCCCAGAGGCAACAAAAAAAAAAAAAAAAAATTGGGGGGCGTTTTAAATGGATTTTCTTTTCCCCCCCCCCCCCCCCGACTCTTAACTCCCCCAGACATATTATGTTCCAGTAAGTCCAAGGAGGCGGGAGCCCCAGGATCATTGCCACTGCCTCGCACTACACTCACAACAACACTGCGGCCGTTAGAATTATCGCAGGAGGCTGAGGTTGCCACCAACGGTTTTATCGTATGGTAACTTATCGGACTTACTGAGCTCATATGACGCAAAATTGCGTCATAAACTTACTGGAGAGGTATAGAGATAAGTCCATATGACGCGATCGCGTCATATGAGTTTTTGGTGGACTTATTCATATGACGCGATCGCGTCATATATGTCGCAAGGAGTTAAGAGTCTTCCCCCAGTCGCCCGGGGAAACTCTTAAGAGCCTTCCAGCACTTGAGGGTTAACAGCAATGACACAAGTGAAGTTGGTCCCAGTACATAATTGAAACCATACATACACACATAAACCTGCGCAAGATTGCTTACCAGAGTATCGGGACTCTTGCTCAAGTGTAAATAAGGAAAATAATATGATTACCGAGTGTATTTTTCCCCTCTCGGTATTTTGACCATATTTATTGAAAAATTGCAGTAATATAGGGGTAAACTGCATACTCATATGAAGTCAATTATTTATGTAATATCCCTACTTATTATAGCACAATGTACAAACAACTTCAGAAGCTATATTTCGATAATATATGTAACAGAAGCCCAGAAGATGCTGAGAAAGGCTTCATTAACACCAACATTATCGATATATATGAACACATTAGGACCAGATATTTACTAGAATTAAGTTGTTTAGTCTTTTATCAACTCATTAAAACCATTGTTACACAACCGTATATACCAGTATTCCATATGCTTTGATTTTACCAGAACCACCGTTAGTAAATAAGGAGGTAGCAAGCGTGGAGCCTACTTTGTGACGTCACAGGTTCCAATATTGTTTTGATAGGTTTACTTGTTAAGAGTGTATATACTTTGGTAGCAATGCCTGCATCCAACATGTCTTGTACTTGTAGTAAATAAGGAGGTAGCAAGCGTGGAGCCTACTTTGTGACGTCACAGGTTCCAATATTGTTTTGATAGGTTTACTTGTTAAGAGTGTATATACTTTGGTAGCAATGCCTGCATCCAACATGTCTTGTACTTGTTCTGCTTCTTGCCGCTGAAGGGGTTCTTCCGGCGGGAGGGTTGACGCAAGGGCGGTCCTGTGGTGTTTATGACGTGCTGTTCAAGGTTGGTCTTTCCTATTTCGGTGGAAGTTTGGGCAAAGACGTCGCTAAACTCTAGTAAGAGGGAATACATTTGTTGTTTTACTTGGCATGAAAGGGATTCGGGAAGGGAGGGTAATTTCTAACTACTGGGGGCCTTGGTGGAGGGTATGGCTAGGTCGTCAAAAGTCTCTAGGTCCCCGATAATGAGGCCTTTAGGTAAAGTGAGTCCTCCTCAGAGATGTTGGCTATTAATATGGTATTGGTTTGAGAGGAGATGATTGCTGGCTGAATTAGGCAGCGGCCTTGATTGATTGACGTTTTAGTGGGTGACAAGATCATGGAGTCCTGAGGAATGGGGCGGAGGTTAACCTGTTTTTGATGGTTAGGGGGAATGTTGCATTTATCTTGAATGATGGCGGGGCTGACAACAATGGGAGTGCATGTTAGAAGGGGTTCTGGCATGGGGTTTGTTTTAGTGAGTGTGGGTATGTTCGTTTTCTGTGTTTGGTTAGGCATAGAAAACGTGGAGGGGAGGGGTACCTGTAGCATTTCGGCTGGGGCTGGAAGAGTGTGAAACATAGAAAACGGAATTTCGGAGGGGGACTTGAGTGTTTTGGATGGTACATGAACATTCATTTGGTCATTAGATAGGGCCTGCATAGGACAGGTATCAGGGGTGATCTGGAAAGACTGAGGCATGGAAGGTTGCACAGGATGGTCATTGTTATTGGGAGCATTCAGCAAGACATGTGAAGAAGGGTGCTTGGCATTTCCTGGAATCATTGTAGCAGAATATGGGTTAGGGGAATGGGCATTATACAAATATATGGGTTTATCTCTCGAGGTTGGGAGGGGGATAGGGTTCTGAGTTGGGAGGGTTTGTTGGTAAGAATTTTGGGGTGGCACCATTTCGTTTTCTTCTCTTATCCTTAGGGGGTATTTGGCGAATGTTATGGGAAGGGTTTTCTTTATTCCCAGAAGAGGTTTGAGAAGGCTGAGGTTTTGTGGAAGTTACTTTGGTTTGGCTCTGGGGGTGTGAGGCTGATTCAGTCTTGTGATTCAGGGTGCAACAGGATTGTCGAGTGGACTCGGGGGAGGGGGGGTTTTTGTTTTTTATTTGTATTTTTTTTTCTTTTCTTGAACGAGAAGAGTCTTTGGCCGCAATCCACTTGGGCCTGGCGCGGGGTTGTCCCTCTCACAGGGAATAGGTCTGCTTGGGGGCATTCTACGCCAACAACACAATCTACACTCAATGATGACACTTGTGGTCATGGGCTGGTCTATCAGAGTGAGAACTGAGCGATCTCTGCCATACCCATAGCTTACTCGGACTGTTGCTTTTACTTATATATTTTCTAGATTTCAAGTGGCGGCATCTTCCGTGGATTGACCTCCCAATCTACCAAGATTGGAAGCCAAAGCGTCACATTTTTTCCTTTGCCCCTCAACTTTCTCTTCATAATTGCTGATGGGCACAGGGCCCTGGGTGGGGCTTTGGTTTCCCGGACGTTTCCGCATCCTCCTCAGCTCCCCGCCATGGAGTGGCTTCGGTCACCCAGGCTTTATTGTGGTCGGCAGGGAGGGTTCTGTGGGGGCGCCCAGTTATGGCCTTGGCCTTGCTCGGGCCTTGGGACTGTTCGGCCAGGCAGCTTGGGGAACAACAACAACAACAACACTCAATGAGAGCTCTGTGGGAAAGCCCGATCGTGGCCATGGCCTTCCTCAGGGACTCGGGGCTGTTCGGCCAGGCAGCTTAGGGAACAACAACAATCCACCAATTAGGGTGTACATTACTACATAAGCAAGTTAATCTGTTTCCCAAGCAAACTAATCGCACTATCGTCACGTTCAAGGAATTAGTCAATTTGGGAAGTCCGGGATGTTCTGGTAAATTTTACTAAACTGCATGAATAAATAAACATGTATAATGTCAAAATGTTCATTTAAAATCAAATTTGCAACATGACAAGACATTAACAATAGTACAAAATACAAATATTGATAAGATATCTAGATTACAAAAACAATATATATACAGCACTCGCTAACGATAGTACTATCGGGTAGGTACCTGTAAGCGACCCCTATCAATAACTACCCTACAAATAACACATTTATCGTGCAAATAAACTAAGGAAATTGCAAAAGCAAGCAATTGATACTATCGACAATGAATATATAAAATATAGACTAAAAATTGCAAAATATGAAGAAGCAACAACAGATTTAAACAAAGTACTCTTTTAACTAGAACAATTAATTTAAAAAAAAAAAATATCAATAATAATAGAAAAAGATTAACAATAAATACAGACAAAAAGTAAGCAGAGGTTATAAAAGAAATTTATAGTTAAAAATGCTTGATTAAAATTATTGTCAAATTTTAGATAGTCACAATAATTGACCCTTAAAAGATTAAATTTATGTAACAATTTACTTGCCTCAAAACCTGTCTACTAAGAGTCTGTATAGCAACCTAGCTCTAGCCCAAAAGTCGGCTACTTGTGCAAAGTTTACAAAATCTTATTAACCCTTTGGCGCACGATGACTCGTTCAGTCATTTGGTATTTTTTTCCTAGGCGCACGATGACTAGTTCAGTCATTAAACTTAAAAATATTCGCCAAAAATCAAGTTTTCGTCTGACGCGCGTCATATTTGGCATAGATATTAAGTATCAAGTCTAGTTCCCAATTGACAACCCCCTCAGTTTAACGGTTTACTCACGGCTGGCTGGGAAGAGAGCAGAGTACAGCTGTCTGTTTTTCGATACTTTCAAGTTTATTTGTGTATCTCAGTAACTATTTGGTTTGTAGTAATTCTCAAGTTACCAGTGGAATCCTCATTAAATTCCACTTCCATATATGTATGCAAATCAAAAATGTTGTGGGCAAAATTTTGAGCTAGCGCGAGTTGGAGATAAGGTATTTCAATTTTTGTTTACAATTCTTATTTCTTATTTCTTATTTTGGCTACCCCCAAAATGGGGATTGGGCCTGAGCATATAGATAGATATAGATAGATTTCGGAGTGCCCCAATGTGGTTGTTTTGTATTTATTCTACGAAGTGGCTACGGGACACCACCAGGGGTGTCACGCAGCCTAGCCAGTGAGGCTGGGCTACGGGACTGGTGGTGTCCCGTAGCCCAGCCTCACTGGCTGGGCTGCGTGACACTACCAGTGTTGTCTCGCAGCCCAGCCACACTGGGTAGGCTACGGGACACCACCACAAGTGTTCCACGTATACAAAGCTTGATTTTATAGCTAAATTTGTTCATATCGTATGTCCATCTATTTGTTCTTAGTTTAAACACGTGCCCTTTGATCCTACCAGGTTACCTCACAAAAAAGTCTTTGTAAATCGTTGTTATACCCTTCACACGTCTTCTCCTCCAAGCTTTGGAAATTGAAATTCTTCAGTGTGTGTGTATCTGTGTGTGTGTGTGTGTGTGTGTGTACAAATGAAGGGTAACGGTGTGGATGGAAATACAGGTATTTACGTATGGGTTTGTGAATGAAAGTATGAAATGTTTCTGTGATTGTGAATATAAAGGTGTGTTTGTGTACAGTATGTGTGTGTGTGAGCACGTGGTTGTATATTTGTGAGTAGAAATATACATGGCAGGGTAGGTGCTTTTAACCCCTTCTTTACCGGGGACGTCCCTTTTACTTTATTTTGGCTACTGAGAAATTTTACCTATTATCTTCTATGTTGATTCACTATATAAACACACACAAACTCAGGCACATTCACATTTTCACGCACAAAATCATTCAGGAACACATATTCGTATTCCTACCCACAATGTCATAAACTCGCATTGCGTGTATTCACCTTGACGAACAAGTTCGGTGATTTATATTCATATATCTACACACACACACACACACTTTTAGATTACCACTCGACAACGCACATATATTCGAACATACATTCACAACTACGCACTCGCCTTCACATTTCCAATCCGAATACACACACACACACACATTGATATTCCCTCCCACAATCATACCCACACTCTAATTTTCTTTCAGAACCACACGCACAAATACATATTCGCATTCCTAATCACAAACACACATTCACAAAGACAAGTCATGTGAATTACTCTCTCTCTCTCTCTCTCTATCACACACACACACACAAACACATACACACACACTCACACATGCACAAACATATTGTACATTCATTATTAATTTTGTACATCCAATATACAAACACATATTTCCACTCACAAACGTACAGATGCTCGTATGCTTTATGCTCGTACATGCACATTCGTACTCGTGCACGCAAGCTTCCCCCCCCCCCCCCAACTGGCCTACGCAAGGCAGATCCGCAGTGCGCGACTTGTTCCCAATTCCTTTTAAACGCCACCATTTTAAAACATTTGTCGTATGTCAGTGCAGATCCGCAGATTATTCATCAGATTCGGTCAGGGTTGTACATAGACAATTTACTGGGTACAGGAAATGAAGAAGATTTCCTGATTGATTCCTATGCTGTAGTCCGAGAAATTATGAATGACGCCCATCTACATTTGCGTGAATGGGCGACTAATAATTCTGTTTTGCGGACTGTACTGCAACGGGATGGTGTGGCGGCTGTACAGCAGGAACATGTTAGAATGCTAGGGTTGTTTTGGAAAACGGACACCGATACCCTCTCATTCGGCGTTCAGTACGCGCAATATTCGCAGATTACAAAACGAATTTGCTTGAGTATGACGGCTAAACTTTTTGACCCCTTGGGGATAGTTCTACCGGTGTCGATCAAATCGAGATTATTCCTTCAGCAATTATGGAGGATAAAATTAGGTTGGGATGAGGTTTTGACTGGCGATCTGGTTCAGGAGTGGGAAGACATTATTTCGGATCTTCGTCTCTGTAAGGGTTTTTATTTTCCTCGGAGAGTTGTCATGGACCATCCTGTTTCCATCCATGCCTTCTCAGACGCTAGCAAGGTCGCGTACGGCACCGCCATATACTTTGTTGACACAAGTGGCAGCCGTCTAGTCATGGCGAAGGCAAAAGTCGCCCCGATCAAATCCCTTTCCATCCCAAAATTAGAGCTGGCTGCAGTTCTGTTGGCTGCTAGACTCGTTCACTTTGTAGAGGAAACTTTTAAAAATTTGCTAAATATCTCGGAGACAGTTATATGGAGTGACAGCCAAATTACGCTCTACTGGTTACATAGCCGAAAGAAGCTACCAGTGTACGTCACCAACCGTGCCGACGAAATTCGTACCCTGCTCCCAACTGCACAGTTCCGGTATGTGTCTACCAAAGAGAATCCAAGTGACTGCATTACTCGTGGTGTCTCTGCTAAATTTCTCAAGTCTTCTGCGGTGTGGTGGAATGGCCCATGCTGGCTTAATGATCCCAACGAATGGCCAGAGAATATAGATTTGAGCGAGCAACACACTGCTATTGTGGCACCGGTAATTGACTCGGTGCCTGACGAAGACACACGGTTATGGGACTGGGATAGATTCAGCAGCTATGAGAAGTTACAACGTGTTACAGCATGGGTGATACGATTTGTAGAAAATGTAAAAGCAAAAATTAAAGGCACACCGCCCACAGGTAGTGCTTACCTCAATGTGAAGGAGATCAGAATTGCAGATAAATTATTACATAAGCTCTGTCAACAAGAAATATATACGCAGGAATATAAATTAATGGTTAAGGGAACAAAGTCTAGGAATAACCTGATCAACCAGTTGGGCTTACACTTGAAGGGGGACTTGATACATTGCGGAGGCAGATTACGATTGGCAGCCCTCTCTGAGGCAAGTAAGTATCCAATACTACTGCCCCCCAATCATCCCCTCACCCATCTTATCATCGATAGGTGTCACCGACTCTGTTGTCATTATGGGGTTGGTCATATAGTCACCTATGTAAGACAACGATGGTGGGTGCCTAGAATCAGGCAGGTGGTCAAGAAAGTCCTTCGCAAATGCTTAAAGTGTAGAAGAGTACAGGGAACACATTATGATCCCGTCGGTATTCCTCCCTTACCAAACCTGCGAACCACCCCAGATGACCCTTACAAAGTTACCGGGGTTGACTACAGTGGAGCAATCCCTGTGAAAGATTCACCCAATCTTAAGGTGTATATGATACTTTTCACTTGTGCTGTTACCAGGGCAATTCACCTGGAACTGGTCACCAACCTCACTTGTGATAGCTTCCTACATGCCTTCCGAAGATTCTGCAGTAGACAGGGATATCCGTGTATCATGCTGAGTGACAATGCAAAGACTTTCATAGGGGCATCTACATATCTTAAAGAAGTGAGCAACAATCCTAAGATTCAGACCTGCCTAGCGGATGTAAAATGTGAATGGCGTTTCATTCCCGCCAGAGCGCCTTGGTTTGGCGCCATATGGGAGAGAGCCATAGGCATCGTGAAGGCGGCTCTGAAGAAGGTGTTGGGTAGAGCTCTCATCTCTATTGAGGAACTCAACACCATACTCTTGGAGATTGAAGCCATCGCTCTCTATACTATGCTTCTGGTGATTTGGAAGACCTTACCCCAATCACACCCTCAGTACTGGTACGTGGATACAGACTGCAGGATCTTCCTGATGAGCATGACGAGGATACTATGGAAGATCCAGACTACATAAGTAAGGACGTGATATCATCCCGCTACAAATATATTCATAAATTATCGCGAGATATTTGGCATCGCTGGTCAACAGAATATCTGGTGACTTTAAGGGAAGCGCAAAAAAATAAACTAACACCATTAAAGGGTCATTGGCCTAGGGTAGGGGACGTGGTAACCATCCATGAGGAGGGCCCGCGCGCATTTTGGAAATTGGGTCGGATAGAGGAGTTGTTACCAGGTCGTGATGGTGAGGTTCGGGTAGCAAAGGTTCGCACCAGGACTGGAGTAATCACACGGCCAACAGTACGACTATATCCTCTTGAGGGTGACCTCGATCGCAAGGACACCCCCTCGGATCAGTTATCCATTGATGTCCCCTCTCTGGCTTCTACTTCGGCGCAGCCTGTTGATGCGCCCGGCGGACGCCCACGTCGACAGGCAGCCCAGATATCCTCCCAAGCTTGGCGGGATAAGATTGCCTCCGGGCAAATCTAATCATGTAAATTTTGTATATTTTCTGTTAGTGGGAATATGTCCATACTTAGTGTACTCAAACTAGTATGAACAGTCTCGATGTTACGTAATCTGGGTTGATGTAGCGTTACGTATCGTTCCGTAGTCTTAAGTTGAACGCTTCCATAACCTTGGTCGAACGTTCCATGATTGGGTAGAATATATTATTCTATAGTTGTATATGGGAAAGTATTGTAGGATTATAATTCCCATATATATATATATATATATTTGTATTATTTAAGATTGCTTATAAGTATCTCATTGTAAAGAAGATGGGATACATTTTCCATATGTTATGCGCGTGCGCGGTATGTCACGACAGAGACAAACATAACGCGCTCGCGCACTCTCCAACCAACCTCCGTCCCAGCTACACACACTAAGCCTTCTTTTCATAGTTACTTCACCAGGTGTTTTCGCTTCACTTTTCATCTCATACTCCATATAGTCACTACATTATCATCTTTGTTAATTAGCACAACTTAACGTAAATATCTAGCCTATCCTAGCCTATTGTAGCCTCTTTTCATACGCTGTTTACTTTACTAACCACTTCCAGTCATCTAGCCTATTTTCCGCCATCCTCCAATCACCAGCTGAGTTCATCTAAGGGTAAATATTCTATATGGTTAATGTTTCCTTAATATCAATAATATACAGTCCACTTTATCTAAATTAGCCATAACCATATTACATATTGCTTCCATTTCACCGACGCTGGGGTGGTTTTTGTTGTTGTCTTTAAGGATTAAAGGGTTTCTCTCTGGTAGGCAACAGTTGGTGGAAATAAGAGGAGCACAGTCTGAAAAATTGAGTGTCACATCCAGAGTGCTGCAGGGGTCAGTGCTTGGGCCTGTTTTGTTTTTGGTTTTCATTAACGATATGGTACAGAACCTAGAGTGTCCGACCCTACTTTATGCAGACGACGCTCGCTATTGCTCGCCAGGAAGAAATCGACACCTGGATGGGGATAAACGTCTTAAAACAGTAGGCTGAATGGGGCCGAATGGATACAAGCCAAAGAGAGAGGGAGAGAAAGTGGAAAAAATCGCGGTTTTAATCAAACTGGTTCATAAAGCCTGGTTCACACATACAAGAGTCGGTGCCCGAGTCCAGCACGAGTGAGGACATTTTCAGATTCGGCCATGACTCGGGCATACTCTTCGTGACTCGTGTTACACTCGTGTGAGTCGGGTTGGTATCGGGGTGTGTCCTGGGGACTCGTGACGTGGTCTAGAAATTTCATGCCTGCATGAAATTTCTTGTCCACGTCAAGAGTCCGAAAGACACATGTGTCAACACGTGTTGACTCTTCGTGACTCGTGTTGACTCTTGTTGAACTCTGCATAACTCTTTGTGACTCGTGTTGACTGTTGTTACACTCGGGTGAATCAGGCACCTGCACAATCGGGGCCACTCTTGGGAGCACTCTTAGTGACTTGTTACACTCTTGTTACACTCGTGTTGACTCTTGTTACACTCTTGTTGACTTGTACAGACTCTTTGTTTATTGGCCCGGAAAATTGACCGTTACTTTTCAAATTTCCTCAACTCGTGTTGGGTTCGTGTTACACTCTTTGTGATTCTTGTTGACTCTCCGTGACTCGTACTGACTCTTGGATGAACACGTAAGGAGTCTTGTTGACTCTTGGTGAATCGGGAACAGTGACCTTACTCGGGCTGGTTCTTGCCAGAGTCACGAAGATCCACGAAGAGTGTCACTCTTCGCTCACTCGTGCTGGACTCTGGCGTCGACTCTTGTATGTGTGAACCACCATGCTTTAGGAACCAGTTTGGTTAAGGGGACCCACCTCGATTTTTTTCACTTTCTCTCACTCTCTCTCCGGCTTGTATCCATTCGGCCCCATTCAGCCTACTTTTTTAAGACGTTTACCCCCATCCAGGTGTCGATTTCTTCCTGGCGAGCGATAGTGAGCCAGCATTGTATGGAGAAATCTGGCTTCGCCGGAGAAATTTTTCTACCGAAAAATGTACAAATTTAGCTTGCTGTCAAAACAAAAATATATATATGCTGGCTCGCTAACCGCTCGCCAGAAAAATATTGACACCTGGATGGGGGTAAACATCTTAAAACAGTAGGCTGAATGGGGCCGAATGGATACAAGTTAAAGAGAGAGGGATAGAAAGTGAAAAAAATTGAGGTGGGCCAGTACAGAAGGGGTTAAACTGCAGAAAATCGTCTAGATATAGCGAGAATAAAACTGAAAAGACGTCGCCGGAACAGAAGGGGTTAATTGCGCTTCCGGCGGAAACACCGACGCACGACCTTGGTGACTCTCTTGAAGCCCTGTGTCATCCTCTGTTTGATGGTTTGGATTACTGAGGAAGAACTAGGTTTACGGGGGGGTTTAACTGGGCTAGCGGGATTAACCGTGTCAGGGGGATTAACCGTGTCAGAGGGATTAACCGTGTCAGAGGGATTAACCGTGTCAGGGGGAGTATCCATGCCTGAGGGATTAACCGTGTCAGGGGAATTAACCGTGATAGGGTGATTAACCATGTCTGAGGGCTTAACCGTGTCAGAGGGATTAACCGTGCCTGGGGCACTAGCTGTGTCAGAGGGATTATAATATAATAATAATAATAGTTCTTAAAGCTAGCGCATGCTAAGCTAGCTAAGGATAGCTCAATAAGGCCGATTAGGCGTATTTCCATTGGGGTCCTGTACTACTATCCCATCCCTTTGCTCATGAGGGATGGTAACGACTCAGTGCTTGTGAAAAATCTTTAATGCGCCGAGCGTGGGCGCGAACCCGGGCCTTCTGGGTGGAAGTCCGAGACGCTAGTCACTACACCAAGCGAGCCGCTTGATAGAAGGATTAACTTCCAGGGGATTAACTACCTCATTGTGATCAGAGATCGGGTACGGGGTATAGTGACACTCATCATCATCGTTACGAATCATGTATTCAAGGGAGTCTAGACCAATGATAATATTTGGCCCAAGATTAGTGACTGGGATATCAAACTTCATTAGAGTGTTTATCCCTGATGATAATCCCTTTACCGGAACATTTCTTGCTTCATCACAGAAACAACACACTTCGTTAAAAAAGATATAATCGACCTCACGTGGTGAGTCTTTTGGTGTGATATTTAATGTAAGCAACTCTGCCAAGGTACGACTCATTGCGTTGGCATTCATCCCCGTATCTATCAGAACATCCTTCACCAACTGTCCATTTATCATAAAGTCATCACACCATCGCTGCCGAACACTAAGAGGCATTTTTTCAGGTGGTTTTGATAAAGTATTTCTAATAATTAGACGTGGGGAAGATTGAGATAGCACTATTGTACAGTGAAATTGATATAAAAAGTCACAACCTAATACTGATTCTTCTCCAGTGGCTACAACAAAATTTACGGAAAGTTGAGTTGTAGAACCAGGACTCTGTACATTAACCCCATATATATTACCTAAATTATAATATTTGTTATCATTTTCGTAAGTTTTTGAATTTTGTTCAGTAAATTCAACTGTGTTATTAACCTCTCTGCGGCGCACAGGGGGTTTTCTACAGGGTAAGACTGTGCGCACCTATGATGATTTTGGGACCTATTGCCAATTTCGATAAAAAGTACATCATCGTGTAGGGAATGTTTGCGTGCATCGGCCCATATATATTTGACCCCCCAAAAAATGTCTGGGGGGGGGGGGGAACGGTCCGTAGTTGAAAAATGTGGAGCGAATGGCACCGCGCGGCTAGATTGTCATCGAGCGGCGAGATTTCCCTACCGAATTTTTACGCGCCCAGGGGATAGGAGGAGGGGGTGGGTTACCGCGTATTATCACGTATATGTCCTTTTTTGAGCCCTTTTAGGCTATGTAGAGTATGTATACGTGTGTAGGCCACCCATATAACAATGAATATGCTTCATAGTGACCAAAAATTGCAATATATAAGGGAATTATAAGAGAATTTTTAGGCGGGAATGAAGATGTGTTGGAGGTTTGGCGGCAATTTATGAGCTGAGAGTGTGGTTTACGCCATACATATCACGTATATCTTGTACGTAGAGCACTTTCATGCTATAATACAGACTTGTACGTATGTATACGTGCCATATATCAAAATATATACCGCATATAGACCAATTCATGCGATATTTACGCACATTATCAATGAGTTTCTATGCGTGAACCAAGGTGTGAGTGAGTTGTGCTGGGAATGAAAGGGGGAGAGGGTGTGTTACGCCATAAATATCACGTAAATCTTGTATTTAGAGCACTGTCATGCTATAATAAAGACGTGTACGTATGTAGGCGTCCCATATAACAAGGAATATACCGCATATAGCCCAATTGATGCGATATTTACGCAAATTGTGAATGTGTTTCTAGCAGACGGAAGCCTGAAAGGGTGGGTTGGGGGTGGGTGGGTGGGTGGGAGGCATGCAGGGGTGCAGGGAGGGAGTGAGTGAGTTGTGGAGAGAAGGAAGGCAGGCATATCTCTAGATAGATAACCAGCTGTGTGACAATTGTGGAGGCGCCCGAGGCGTATGGATGCCTTGGGATTTTGAACCTTATGTCTACCAGGTGTCTGGTGTTTGTTGCCACCAAGAGTTTTACAATAACATGAGTCAGGAATGGAGAGCGAGAGAGAGAGAGAGAGAGATAGAAACTGAGACATGCGTATGTCGTACGTATAAATGGACTTCAGAATTGCATTTTTATGCAAGCAGACATTGCATTTTAGACACATGTGAAGTACCACAGAAACATGTAGGCCATTGACTGTAAATAAAGTACTATATTATAGACCACCAGCGACGGTGGTCAGTAAACACAGGCAGATTGCCTTTTGTGATAAAGGGCTAAATATAGAATGGTGTCTCCTTACACTTGCGAAAGGGTAGATTGCCACCAGAGAAACGTTTACTTATTTATTTCCAAGTAATATGCAATCTAAATGTATATTCGAGACCTACTGCAATTATTTGTATGACAGTCATGACTATGTATAATCCAATATACGCGCGTAGGCGAGACATAAGAAAGCTGGTTGAGCAATTTTCGACACCCACACAGTTATTATTCTTTTTTATTTACAATATTATACAATACAAATGTATTTGTGAAGAGTATTTTATCCATTATTGTATTTATACAAATTTTGTTCCCAGACAGAGCTGCTGTGGCTGGTGTAGCTGGGGCATAAAGGAGCGGCAAGGGTCACCGCTTGACCGTGTGAAAATGAGTGGAGTCGCACTGAGAGGGGCAATTTTGCTGAGTGTTTGGGCAATTTTTGACAGAATAAAGTTATATAATTACTAATTCTTGACAGAGACAAACTTTTATAAACCTTGGCATGATATAATTGATAATCCCATCAATTTACAAACGTAAATTGGTGGGATAATTCATTTTTTTTTTTGTATATTGTCATTTCGATTGTAGACACGAAGTTTTGAGTGATATTTGGTATGAGCTCCTGTGGCATGGTTGGTAAGGTCGCGGACTGGAAAACTCAAAGTGTGGTAGGGTTGTGTGATCAAATCCAGGAGGGGGTTATGGGGAAGGTTTTATATTGTCTAGAAAATTTTTGATAAATTTTTTTTTTACAAGATCATGCCATTGTATTCAAACAATATGAAATATTCATAGAATATATCATATTGTAAGAATACAATGACATGGCCTTGTTTGTTTTTTTGTTTTTTTTATTGTTTTTTTTATTATCTTAGTAGGTTTGACAGGATTTGTTGAAACATATTTATTTTTGTACAATTCATTTGAGGTAAGAAAATAATTATATACACATTACTTTGGCTAATAACAAACATATATATTGATATACTAAAAAAATAAGGCATATTACATGTAAATCTTTGAAACTTATAAACTAAATAATGAAACATACAATTATATAATGTAAAAGCTATAACACAGGGACATCTTTGGAACTTATACATTATATAATATATATGTTACATTATGAGGTAGCGTGATCAATTAGGTCAGGTCAGGTAAGGTAGGGCGCGAGTCCAGGACAGGGCGGGGCAGGGGGCGAGTCCAGGGCAGGGCACGGGGCGAGTCCAGGGCAGGGCAGGGCAGGGCGACACTCAATAATTTTTGAAGGTGTGGTAGTCCCTGAAGCAGTCACCCAGGCAGAGTGGAACTTTGCACTCGGCGCACATTGAGGTGACTCTTTTGGTGACATGGGGTTTCCTGACACTGGAGCTGCAGACGGTGCACTGCGCCTGCCTGTGACGAGTGCCAAGCATCTCAGTGTTGATGGGGGTAGTGTCTTTCGACACCCAGCTGGATGCGGTCAGGAACGTGATCCCCACGCCATGCCGTACGTCTGTGAATGGTGGTGCCATACTTCTCCAGGAGTTGGTATGAGACGCTGTACACGAACTCCCGGAATTTAAGTTTCTGGTTTGGGGCCATATCCTTTTTCACCAACCACAAGTTGTAGGCGTTCAGCATCGTTATATCAACTAGGTGGAGGAAGAGCTTGTGATACCACTTCACAGTCTTCCTCAGACACTCAACACCTGACAGCTGACAGTCAGACTTGTCCACCAGGCGCATGTTCTTAGTGTAGTCCACTACCATGTCGGGCTTGTAGATTGTCTTCCTGGTTCGGTAGTGGATTTTGCCAGAATCCACCTGGGCACCTGTGTGGACGGTGGAAAGCAGGTGGACGTCTCGCTTATCCTTCCACTTCAGGGCTATCACTTTCCCACACTTCTCGAGCTGCTTGTATTTCTGCCCCTTTCGTCGCCTTCTTCGCACATGCCTCTCGCGGTGTTCCTGGGCCAGGTCGTCTTCTGAAGGTGTGTCACTGGAGGAGGCATCTGTGAGAGGAATGACATCACCTGTGAACTTTGGCATAAACTTTCTTGTCTTTCTGACAGTCCCACATGACCCCGTTTGGTTGTCATGAAGAAACTGGCAGAGAGCAGGAGAAGTATACCAGTTGTCAGTGTAGATGATGTGGCCTTTGCCCAGGTAAGGTGCCAACATTTTCCTGACGATGGCACCTGACATGCCCATGGGGTCATTGGCATCGGCTTTCGGTATGTCAATGTCAGTGCCTGTGTACACGATCATGTCAAGCACTATTCCAGTTTCGCAGTCACACAAAACGAAGAGCTTGATTCCGAACCTATGCCTTTTCAAGGGGATATACCGTTTGAAAACAAGACGTACTTTGAAGAGCACGAGCGACTCATCAATCACCAAATTGAGGAAGGGGTAAAAGTATTTCCTATACCTCTCCAACAACATGGTGAACACATCCCGAACTTTCCATATCCTGTCAATCCTGTTAGGATTTTCGTTGTCTGCAAAGTGCATAAATCTTAGCAGCAACAAAAATCTGTCAAGAGTCATGAACTTATTGAAAGTTGGGGTGGCGATGAGAGGGTCGTGCTTCCAATAGTGTTGCAACACATGCTTCTTGATCAGAGGCATGAGGAACAACAAGGCAAAGAACGTCATAAATTCTTCCACAGTCGTATCCACCCAGCCTCGTATTCTCGCTTTTGGAGAAAGGACGTCCAATCTGCCAAACACCCACCTGTAGTAGGCGTTTGTTTGGGCAACGATGTACGTCATTACCTCCATGTCGAAAAAAGCGAGGAATAAGTCGCTTTCGTTCGCTTGATCGTCACAGGGCCAGTCGTCAGTTGTTCCTGACGTCCCAGGATTGAACTGGGGCACGTCAGGTACAAAATTGACCCCGTCAGACCAATCGAACGAAGGCAGCTCAGGGATCGGAATGTCGTCTGCGTCTGCTTCATCGTCTGAAATATCGCTTCCATGGTCGCGATACAGCACTTCATCATCATCACCCTTCTCTTCACTTGACAGACGATGCCCTTCCTCATTTTCGTCACCGACGTCGGACTCACTCCCACTGTCCACTCCCAAATCCCCCCACCCTTGGTCCCGTGCTAGGGCTTCGTCGTCGAAACCACCTGGGCTGCCAATGTCCTGCGAATCACCATCAAACAGCAGGGCGGCATACTTTGATGGTGTCAGAGTTTTCGGGTCACTTTTGCACGTGAGGGTGTCTTATGGACAGGGACAGCAGAGGCGGTGGCAGGGGCGGCGGCAGGGGCAGCAGTGGTGCGTGGCCTTGATGGCAAGATGATGGTGGTGCCTGTCGCCCTTCTCTCTGTTCCTTGGGCAGGGGCGGCATGGGCAGCAGGGGCAACAGGGGCAGCAGGGCCGGCAGGGACACCAGGGCCAGCAGGGCCAGCAGTCGCTTTCCCTCTCCCTTTCCCCTTCCCCTTCCCCTTCCCCTTCCCCTTCCCTGTTCCTTGGGCAGGGGCGGCAGGGGCGGCAGGGGCAGCCGGGCCAGGGGCGGCTGGTGGTGGTGGTGGTGGTGGTAGGGGCACTGTGGCTGGCGTACGGGATCTCTTCCCTATGCCCGTGCCTTTAATTTTTCCTGCCCCCGTAGGTTCTGCAGCCCTAGGGCGGCCTCCTGCGTCGCTGGTACCGGTGGCAGGGGTGGCAGGGGCAGCAGGGGCGGCAGGGGCAGCCGGGCCAGGGGCGGCTGGTGGTGGTGGTGGTGGTAGGGGCACTGTGGCTGGCGTACGGGTTCTCTTCCCTACGCCCGTGCCTTTAATTTTTCCTGCCCCCGCAGGTTCTGCAGCCCTAGGGCGGCCTCCTGCGTCGCTGGTACCGGTGGCAGGGGTGGCAGGGGTGGCAGGGGTGGCAGTGGTGGTGGTAGTGGTTGTTGCAGTGGCCTGGGTCGTGGTGGCAGTGTCACGAAAGACCAATGACCTCTGTGCCATTGCCCTGCTTGCACGTGTTTTCCGTGCTTTGGGTGCTGGTGTTTCGTCCTCCGAGCTGTAGGGCGTGTCGTACTGGTAGCTAGGATCTTTTGCAGCCACCCTCTGCCTTCCACGGCGGCTAACACCACCAGAAGGAGGGCTGGTTGTGTCATCAGGGAGCGAGCGTGAGGGACGTGTGGGCTCCATGACTAGTGCGTGGTTACTGGCGCGGTGGTGCTTGCACGAGTGCGGGGCGAGCGTTTGGCGGGGTGGTGTCGAGAGTTGACATGTAGTACTATACCCACACCAATTTTCAGCCGCCTGGCTATAAACGCGCGGTTTTGGTACGCGTTCAAAAGCTCTGCTCTTAACCTAACAAGTGCGCATGGGGGTAATTGAAAACGTCCCCCTGTGCTGACGTATTTGAGGTGTTTCCGTCACTAAAATATTCATTGTACCATTAATAGCATTAATAATTATCCATATGCGCCTATTATGGGTTGATTATAAAGGTATTAACCTGAAACAACAATAAAACGAGTGAAAACAGCGTTTGGATGGTCAAAATCGGAGATATAGCCCGCGAGTTGTATAATGTATGGGTGAGGCAAGCTACTTTCCCGCCAATTTCCCCCAAGGCCACTGAGACACAGTCGATCGATACTCTCTCTCTCTCTCTTGCACTCGCTTGCCATCAGTGATGACAACACCCTGCTTGCAACTCGCTAATGTTAGCACGAAAATATACCTCAGAATAAGGGAATAATAGGGAAAATAGGTGATAACTGAAGGAGAGGAGGAAAGTGGGGAAGGAGGGGAGGTAGAGGACTGAGATTTTGCATGGCCCAGGGGCCAAAAAAAAATAAAAAAATAAAAAAATAAAAATAAAAAAAATAATTTTTTTTCGATGTCAAAAGTTGATTTTTTATTTTACTTACTCACAAGAGTCTTCCCGAAGTCCGCCGGGGGAACTCTTAAGAGTCTCCCCGCAGCTCCTGGGTTAAGAGTCTCCCCGCAGTCCGCCGGGGGAACTCTTATGAGTCTCCCTGCAGCTCCCGGGTTAATGGGAATAATGTTTTGCTTAGGTATTCCACATTGTATTACATTTTCAAAATTAATTATTGATGTATAACTTCCTGAGTCTATCAAAAACCACATCTTGTCACTGTATACATTTAAATATACATAGTACCTTGGACTAAGACCTGTACACTTCTGAAGCGGAATGCTTACCTCAGAACAGGTACCAGTCATCGTCAACTGGACTGCAAAGATATTACAATGCAAAACTTGCAAAATAAACAAACCAAAACGTATACGAACACAGTAAAACGACAAAATAACTAATTAAAATCGATATGTAGAAATTTTAGATGTTGCTGTGATGACTTTCTGGGCGCGAGTGAATTAAGTGTAGCCTAGCTGTTTTAAATAGTTGTAATTTTTTTTTTTTTTTTTTTTTTTTGCATTATAATGGGTTTGGTGTTTATAAATATATACGCAATATTATATGAGTTGCTAAAACAGACGATTTTATATTTAAAACCGCGCTTTCTAGGATAAATATAAATAATTAAGACCAAGATTTTTTTTTTTTAAGTTACTGTTAATATTCATTTTCTATAATCACCTTGTTTAAAGAAAACTATTTTTAATGGGTAACCTTAGCATATTCTGCCTTTTCTCTCATTCACATAGAACATAACATTGGAGTGTCGAGTCTTATTCTTCGATCTGGAATATTGGAGATATCTTTTGATCAACATCTATAATAAACTCTGCGTAAGCAGAGTGGTATCCCCCCTTATATTGGTACACTGCTGGCCGAAATGTCCGTCGTCCGTCTGTCTGTCCGGAACCTCCTCCTAGGCCGCCCGATGAAATGTCGCCAAACTTTACATGTTTGTGTGTGTGTTTCTTCTGTGGCAGTAGTTATGATGATGGCGTTCTGTGTGCGTGTGTTTGTGTGTGCCCCGTAGGCACACATACATCACAGAAGTTGATGGTAGTGGTGATTATGGTAGCAGTAGTGATGGTGTTGGTGATTGTGGTAGTATTTGTCAAGGTGATGATGATCTGTAGTGATGATGGTGTGTTTGAGTATAGTATAGGTAGCGCCAACGAACTTGACCCCTTAACTTCTCATAACTCAAAATTAATGAAAGCAATCGGGCTGACATTTCTATTATTAGGGAAGAGCCCACCAGGAAATGGGTGTGGATATTTACAGCCAGTTTGCTCTAGGCCCTTTTGAGTTATGAGTAGTTAAGAGGTCAAGAAAATTGTCAAGTTCGTTGGCGCTGCCTATAGTGATAGTAGTGGTGTTGGTGATAGTAGTTGTGATGATCTTGATATTAGTAGTGATGACGATGATAGTGATGATTGTAATAGTAGTATTAATGATGATGATAGTAGTAGTTGATGGTACAGTAGTAGTGGTGATGGTGATAGTAGTAGTTGTGATAATGGTGATGATAGTAGTGATGATGGTGATGGTTGTAGTAATAATGGTGACAGTAGAAGTGATGATGGTGACAGTGACAGTATTATAGTGGCAATGATGGTAATAGTAGTAGTGATGATTGTAATAGTAGGAGTAATGATCGTAGTAGGCTAATAGTGATGGTGACAGTAGTAGTGATGATTGTAATAGTAGTAGTGATGATGACATTAGTAGTGGTGATGGTGACAGTAGTAGTGATGATTGTAATAGTAGTAGTGATGATGAAAATAGGAAAGTATGTAGTAGTAGCTACGAGGTGCCGTTGTAAAGGCTTATCCCTCATTACCTTCACCTGACCTCTCTTGAATGTGTGAATGCTCCTTTGAGCTTTTTTGACCTAATGGTGTAGTGGTTATTGTAGCCGAGACGTCAACTCTGATACTCTAGGTTCGAATCCTGATCAGGGAGATGGATTTCGACAGTGTTTTATATGTACGCACGTATATATAATATTATATATATATATATATATATATATATATATATATATATATATATATATATATATATATATACTCAGGCACATACCCCATAGCTGGGCGTGGCCGGCTGGAGACAGAGTCCGAACAGAAACAACATATAAAGTCCAGGACCACTTTTGCGTTCCCTTGCCACTTACTCTGTCTTGTCTAGTAGGTGAATTTTTGCGTATTAAGACGTTCGGCCCATTAGTTTGACAATTTTAACACCTTTCGCCCAATTTCGTTGTCAATTTTAAGACCTTTCGTGCCATTTAGGTGTCGATTATTTCCTGGCGAGTGATAGCGAGCCTGCAATTTTAAGTGGAACCGGCTTTTTCTACCGAAAAATTTACAAATTTGTCTTGAAGGGGGGTCTAGGGGGTGTTTTTCTAAGCTTGATGGAGGTCTAGAGAGGAAACTAAACAAAATATATGAATACATGAATTAATAGACCAAACAAACGGCCAGTCTCCCCTTAATATCTAGTAACCTGAATTCTAGTTACATTCTGGAGTTCACTGCTTAAAGCCGGAGTCACACGAGCCCTTTTTCAAGCAATTTTTACGGGCAATTATGGTCTGGAAGCTTAAAAAATTACACTTTATCAGAATTCAGCCGCCTAACATAATCTACCTTCAGTCTAGTTACCGATACCAGTGCGAACATGTCCCGAAATAATACGAGAACAAACTTGCTCATGGAAAATTGACGGAAAAAGCGCTCGTGTGACAGCAGCTTTATTAAACAGTCAAGTGCCTGAGACTTCTTTTCCTTTTTTGTAACAATATTATCCCCTACGGTCTCAGTGACGTCTTTTTCATTGTATTCTTGTTGTATTTAGACTAT
This sequence comes from Lithodes maja, assembly GCA_037953745.1. Lineage (NCBI taxonomy): Eukaryota > Metazoa > Arthropoda > Malacostraca > Decapoda > Lithodidae > Lithodes > Lithodes maja. The sequence continues at coordinate 2,940 of JBAKBP010027489.1, read as the reverse complement.
TTTGTGCAGTTTAAGAAGGATCTGTGGTAGTAAAAAGGGTTAAGGGAGATAGTTCGAAGCCTCTTCATTGCTGGAGGCCCTTTTTAAGCTGAATGAAATCGTCTAACAGTACAGTACTGTATCTAGCGACATTGTAGCGACTTTTGATGGCAGATGTAGCGGTGTTTTGTCGTTATATAATGGAGCAACCCTGCATCATCACACTCAGTCTCTAACTAGCCAACAGTGCATATATACGCTGTTCCCATTATTATTACGATCACAGGATAGGCTACAATATTAACAAATATATAACCATTATTGTAGCAGTCACAATCTTATGGGACCCCACCTCGCTTTTTTCCTCTTTCTCTCCTCTTTCGCTTGTATCCATTCGGCCCCATTCAGCCTACTGTTTTAAGACGTTTACCACATCCAGGTGTCAATATTTTCCCGTCGAACGGTAGCGAGCCAGCATATATATATTTTTTTTTTGACAGCAAGCTAAATTTGTACATTTTCGAGAGAAAAATGTTTCCGGCGAAGCCGGATTTCTCCATACAATGCTGGCTCGCTATCGCTCGCCAGGAAGAAATCGACACCTGGATGGGGATAAACGTCTTAAAACAGTTGGCTGAATGGGGCCGAATGGATACAAGCCAGGGAAAGAGAGAAAAGGAGAGAAAAAAAAAAAAAAAGAAAGAAAAAAAGCCGGTGACCCCCCTTAACTAAACGTCGATATAACTCTTTGTTTACACTTGGGTGACATTTATTAACAGGAATTCTAACCCTTTCATGCTCTGACGCATTTTAGCAGATTATGTTGGCTATCATTTGACGATTTTATGCAGCTTGGAAGTATCTTTTTTTTTTTTTTTGTGGGTATTAACCTCTGAAGTGCGCATGGGGGTAATTGGAAACGTCCCCCCGTGCTGACGTATTTGAGGTGTTTCCGTCACTAAAATATTCATTGTGCCATTAATAGCATTAATACTTATCCATATGCGCCTATTATGGGTTGATTATAAAGGTATTAACCTGAAACAACAATAAAACGAGTGAAAACAGCGTTTGGATGGTCAAAATCGGAGATATAGCCCGCGAGTTGTATAATGTATGGGTGAGGCAACCTGCTTTCCCGCCAATTTCCCCCAAGGCCACTGAGACACAGTCGATCGATACTCTCTCTCTCTCTCTGCACTCGCTTGCCATCAGTGATGACAACACCCTGCTTGCAACTCGCTAATGTTAGCACGAAAATATACCTCAGAATAAGGGAATAACAGGGAAAATAGGTGATAACTGAAGGAGAGGAGGAAAGTGGGGAAGGAGGGGAGGTAGAGGACTGAGATTTTGCATGGCCCAGGGGCCAACAAAAAAAAAAAATACAAAAAAAAAAATACAAAAAAAAAAAAAAAAAAATCGATGTCAAAAGTTGATTTTTTTTTTCACTCACTCATAAGAGTCTCCCCGCAGTCCGCCGGGGGAACTCTTAAGAGTCTCCCCGCAGTTCCCGGGTTAAAAGGGTAAATACTATCTCAATCAACCCTTTGACTTCCATATACCGTTACTAATCTGCATAAAATCGTCTAATAATGACCAGGGCTCAGTGGGTTAAACAAAGTAAAAACACTCTGGAGTTACCGTACATGTTGCGAATCAAAGTAAAACAAACCTGAAATAAATTTATAGTTACATCAGAAAGAAGAAAGTATTTATGGTACTTCAACTATTGGACCGTTAGTCGATGATAATGGAGAATACACCAAAGACGAAGTACAAATGAGTAATGCCCTCAATACCTTCTTTGCATCAGTTTTTACAACAGAAGACCTAAGTGATATTCCTACTGCATCGCAGTTCAGACGGAGCCACGGTGGTCGAGTGGAGAGCACACTCTCATCTGAATCTGCTTGACCTGGGCAAGGTCCATAGATACATCAGGTCAACCCACATGGTCGCTCAAACTCCCTATCCGCGCGCATGACGTCAGAGCGTTGAAGGGTGAAGGGGTCACCAGTTTCTTCCCGCTCATTCTCAAAATCACAGCCGTTGGAGCAGCATCCTCCGTTTTCTATATCTTCGTGCCGTGAAAGTATAACTTCGATATTTTATAATACAACAGTGACCATAATGCTGTGTGACAGTGTAGCTCTGCTATTGTAAGTGAACAAAATGCCGTTATACTGTGAAGTTGTTGGGTGCAAGTCTGTATTCATTAAACAAGGAAATGTATCATTCCATCTATTTCCAAAGATGAACAACTGAGGGCCAAATCGACTACATTATGTGGTAAAAAAACAGAGTTACTCCACAATGTGCAAGAATCTGCGGCAAAAATTTGAATCAAGTGCTTTTAAAAGAAACTTGAAATATGAACTGCTACGACTACCAGTACCACACAACCAAATAAGATTTCAACCTGGAGCATTACCTACTCTACATATGCATGCCTCTGAAAGTGAGTCCATAAGAGGCCAGAAGCGCCTTAGAGATGAAAACGACACACAATTGCAGACACCTACGACTCACCAATGCAACAGTCAAGCAAAAGACAATGTACTTCGTGATGCAACCATGAACACCAGATCGCCACTGAAAGAAATAGGTGAGTTTATGTGGGTGGGTGTTATTCTCTTTAGAGCACCTAAATTTAGAGAAAGAGAGAGAGAGAGAGAGAGAGAGGGGGGGGGGGGTCAATTTGATAGGCGGGTACAGGTAGGACAGAGAGAGGGGGGGGGGTATTGGGTAGTAGACAATACACAATATCATAACAAAATACATAAAATCAAGGGCTAACAGAACACAGTAATGTGGGAACTACTCTTAACCCGGGAGCTGCAGGGAGACTCATAAGAGTTCCCCCGGCGCACTGCGGGGAGACTCTTAAGAGCAGAGCTTTTGAACGCGTACCAAAACGCGCGTTTATAGCCAGGCGGCTGAAAATTGGTGTGGGTATAG